>CM060107.1:59264918-59267418 GCA_030522415.1 Channallabes apus
TTTTTCAACCACTGTGCTGCGGTACACTAGTGTGCCGTGGGAAATTATTAAATTTCATCTAATTGGTCTAAAACATTTTTTGAAAACTAATAAGTCCGCGAATAATATGCCATTGCAGCTGCTGCGATTGCCCGCCGATGTTCCGCGACGTTCTGCAGCTCCGCAAACTCCCGCGAGGACCGTCAAAAAAATTAAAATTGTTTAATTTTTTGCGCGGAAAGATGGAAACGTACTCGCAGCACCAAAAACTCGTGGTGAATCATAATGAACCGTACTTACGGCCACCACGCGAATCCTCATAGGTGAGATCGGGGTATTAGTGGGTGAGATCGGGGTATTAGTGGGTGAGATCGGGGTATTAGTGGGTGAGATAGGGGCATTAGTGGGTGAGATAGGGGCATTAGTGGGTGAGATAGGGGCATTAGTGGGTGAGATAGGGGCATTAGTGGGTGAGATAGGGGCATTAGTGGGTGAGATAGGGGTATTAGTGGGTGAGATAGGGGTATTAGTGGGTGAGATAGGGGCATTAGTGGGTGAGATAGGGGCATTAGTGGGTGAGATAGGGGCATTAGTGGGCGAGATAGGGGCATTAGTGGGCGAGATCGGGGCATTAGTGGGCGAGATCGGGGCATTAGTGGGCGAGATCGGGGCATTAGTGGGCGAGATCGGGGCATTAGTGGGCGAGATCGGGGCATTAGTGGGCGAGATCGGGGCATTAGTGGGCGAGATCGGGGCATTAGTGGGCGAGATCGGGGCATTAGTGGGCGAGATCGGGGCATTAGTGGGCGAGATCGGGGCATTAGTGGGCGAGATCGGGGCATTAGTGGGCGAGGTAGGGGCATTAGTGGGCGAGGTAGGGGCATTAGTGGGCGAGGTAGGGGCATTAGTGGGCGAGGTAGGGGCATTAGTGGGCGAGATCGGGGCATTAGTGGGCGAGATCGGGGCATTAGTGGGCGAGATCGGGGCATTAGTGGGCGAGATCGGGGCATTAGTGGGCGAGGTAGGGGCATTAGTGGGCGAGGTAGGGGCATTAGTGGGCGAGGTAGGGGCATTAGTGGGCGAGGTAGGGGCATTAGTGGGCGAGGTAGGGGCATTAGTGGGCGAGGTAGGGGCATTAGTGGGCGAGATCGGGGCATTAGTGGGCGAGGTAGGGGCATTAGTGGGCGAGGTAGGGGCATTAGTGGGCGAGGTAGGGGCATTAGTGGGCGAGATCGGGGCATTAGTGGGCGAGGTGGGGGTATTAGTGGGCGAGATGGGGGCATTAGTGGGTGAGATGGGGGCATTAGTGGGTGAGATGGGGGGCATTAGTGGGTGAGATGGGGGGCATTAGTGGGTGAGATCGGGGGCTATTAGTGGGTGAGATCGGGGGCTATTAGTGGGTGAGATCGGGGGCTATTAGTGGGTGAGATGGGGGTATTAGTGGGTGAGATCAGGGCTATTAGTGGGTGAGATCAGGGCTATTAGTGGGTGAGATCAGGGCTATTAGTGGGTGAGATCGGGGTATTAGTGGGTGAGATCGGGGTATTAGTGGGTGAGATGGGGGTATTAGTGGGTGAGATCGGGGGCATTAGTGGGTGAGATAGGGCTATTAGTAGGTGAGATAGGGGTAATAGTGATTGAGCTTCACACCCTGACTGCTATAAAAAGTTAATACAGAGAGAGACTAAGGGCTGTTGAGGAAGAGCTTCGTGTGTATCTTTCTTCAGTTCCTGCAGGACATCAGCTCTGTGTTCATCCAAACAGCCCCAGGTTTCACACTGAGTAGGTAGAAATATGAAAGATCAAAAAAGACTATTTGTTTATTTGATTCCTATTAAAGACACTTTGATAAGAATGTCTGTATATTGTTAATACAGGCTACAGAGTTAAGGAAAAAAATTTTTTACAGTTTCGATTGTTGGTGTGCCTTATGATTTTTAAAAAAAAATGTACCTTGGCTCAAAAAAGGTTGAAAAACACTGCTTTAAAGGATCCAACACCTTGAGGTTCGCGGGACTCAAGAGGCACCGGCAGCTTCAAATACCTGTTTGCTGCTTTGTAATGGCATTTCAGCAGCTGCTCTCTTAATCTGATGAATTTGTCTTGCAGAAACCTTCTTCATTCTGCCTTTATCTGCACGAACCTGTCTGTGCTCTGAATCAGACACAAATGTCTTCACAGTACGATGAGTTTTCATGAAATATCTAATGTTTTTATACCTTGTCCAAGGCATTGCACTATTTGAGGCTTTTCGGCAGCAGAGATCCTTTTTCTTTCCCATATTGTTTGAAACCTGCGGCCTGTTTAATAATGTGGAACAACCTTCTTCAGTACTTTTCCTTTAATTGTCCTCATCTGGCAACCTAATTATCACACGTGTCTGAGATTAATTTCAGTGATCCAAAGAGTCCTGAGACACGACACCATCCGTGAGGTTAATTTATAAACTAAACATTTAATGTTTGACACTTACATTCAAATTGCATAATAATTTGGAACATGACCTGTCCGCTATAGAGAT
>CM060107.1:59272418-59319918 GCA_030522415.1 Channallabes apus
CCGCCCGCTCTCTGTCTGTCTGTCTGTCTGTCTGGCCCGCCCGCCCGCCCGCTCTCTGTCTGTCTGGCCCGCCCGCCCGCCCGCTCTCTGTCTGTCTGTCTGTCTGGCCCGCCCGCCCGCTCTCTGTCTGTCTGGCCCGCCCGCCCGCTCTCTGTCTGTCTGGCCCGCCCGCCCGCCCGCTCTCTGTCTGTCTGTCTGTCTGTCTGGCCCGCCCGCTCGCTGTCTGGCTGGCCGGCCGGCCCGCTCGCTGTCTGGCTGGCCGGCCGGCCCGCTCGCTGTCTGGCTGGCCGGCCGGCCCGCTCGCTGTCTGGCTGGCCCGCCCGCTCTCTGTCTGTCTGTCTGGCCCGCCCGCTCTCTGTCTGTCTGTCTGGCCCGCCCGCTCGCTGTCTGTCTGGCTGGCCGGCCGGCCCGCTCGCTGTCTGTCTGGCCGGCCGGCCCGCTCGCTGTCTGGCTGGCCGGCCGGCCCGCTCGCTGTCTGTCTCGCTGTCTGTCGCTCTCTTCCAGTGCTCCCACAGTAGGTGGGGCAGTTTGTGGAGTTTTGGGGGGGGGGGCAGGTGAAGTTTGGGATGATTCTATTGAGTCTGTTGAAGAATTGAGTGTGAATGTGGTGATATTTTAGACATTCAGAGAGGAAGTGCAGCTCTGTCTGTGTTATTGAGCGTGCACCGCTAGTCTAAGGTCCGTCCGTGTCTCTACGGCCAAACGCTGCTCGCTGAGTCTGTACTTCGTTAGGGTGTTTCTTAGCTTTGGCACGCTGTACTGTGTGTTTAGGGCCAGATAACACCAGTCTTACTCTACAGTTTAGTTCCTGTTTCCCAAAAGTTCAAATAGTTACTTTGGTAATTTAAATTCAAAATTACTTTAATTTGGTTTATTCTAATAGTCTTTGGCAAATTTTATGAATTTAGTGTGTGACTGATGAGAGCGAGAGGGAGACCACTCTGTCTGACCGGCCCCACTCTCTGTCTGTCTGTCCCTCTCCCTTCCTGTCTCACTTACTCACTCACCCACTCTGTGTCTTTTTGTCTGTGAAATAAATTATTTGCAAATATAGTTGCCTTTGTTTTTCTACCTTTTTGTCTGTCTTTTTGTCTCTCACTCTGTCTGTCTGTCTCTCCACAGAGAACTGCAGTAACATGGACAGTTGATGATGATGATGTCTGTGTCAACAAACAATCAAAAATATCTAAATAATCGATTCCACATTGAGAACAAATGAACAAACGCAGACCAGACCATACAAAGTATCAACCTGCGCCAGCGTGTGTGTGTGTGTGTGTGTGTGTGTGAGAGAGATATGGTGTGTGTGTATAGGAGGGTGTGTGTGAGAGAGAGAGGTATGAGGGTGTGTGAGAAAGAGAGAAGGTGTTCAGGAGCTCAAAACCATCACAGCAACTGAATCTGTCTCCGTGGCAACGCAACAAACGTCCTGATTTTTCTGATTGTTAGGAAAACAAGAGATGGAGGGATGAGGGGGATAAAATGAGTCTCACTTTCTCATCACTCATTCATTACACACAATAACTACTCAAGTTCTGTTTTACATTTTTTTAAAGATATTATTACTAACCCGATGAGTTTACTTTTTACACCTCCTTCTCACGTGTCCATCCTTCCATCTTTTTGTTCCCTCATTCTCTCAGCAGCAGGAGTCAAAGGTTACTAGGTTGCAGTTTTGGTTTGACATGTGTGTGAGTGAGTGAGACAGAGTAAGGAGGAGGAGGAATAGTTTTAATCTGATTCAGAGCCCCACTGAGACCTTCATCTGTGGAACAAAAAAACAGAACATTTTTGTAACGTTATTGTTTTAAAAAATAAATAAAAAATTGAGGGCTGTTTTTTTATGTTTCTTGGTTTAAAAATATAAGAATTAAAAGCGTTACCTGTGAGAAGGGGCTGGAAGTGCAAAACAAATAAATAAATTCTCACCTTCATGCCATGGTGGGTGTGGCCATCCCTGTGACATCATCACAGACCACCCCACCAGCGTCCCGTTCATGTTCAGACTGTTCATCATGCTACTATGAAGCCTTACTTTCACTAACACTCGTCACGCTGGCTGACCGCCGCAGCTTTAACAGAAACCCCGTGTTTAATGATTAATATTCACTTTCTGCCGTGAAGCCAAAGGCTATATAATACCACTCTAACCAATCAGATTTGATGTTGACCTTACGAGGGGGTGGGACCATTGCCAGGACTACGCTGCCTCCTGATTGGACCACGTGCACTTCCTGTCTGGTCCTTTTAAAATGTGATCTATACAGCAAAGCTCTGCCCACAAATTCAAATCTGGCTAATGGCTCCTCCCCTTTAAATTTCCTTGATCTGTGTCGTGTAATGCTTCCTCATTTATGACCTATGCATTAAAGTAAAGCCCCGCCCACAAGGAATTCCCCCATGCCTCTCTTAATCGAGTCCGCAAAGCCCCGCCCCAGACAACTATCATCAGCTAAACCGCCACGCCCCTTTAACTAATGCAGGATAAGTGTGGTGGTGGGTTCTTCGTTCTGTTTTGTTTTTTTCCTAGACCTATGCAACAAGGCCCCGCCCCCTGTCAGCATTAATTCAAGCGAAGAGGTGTACTCTTGCCCCTCCCCTTCCACCTTTCCTTGTACTCCTGTTTGAGGAACGCCTCCTCATTAATGACCTATGCAGCACAGCTCCGCCCCCACTCCCAAGGATAGGCATTTAATGGAAAGCCCCGCCCCTTTGTAAAGGGGATGAAGTCATTTTGCACTACATATCCAATCGTATTTCAGTCATTGTGTAAACACCGACGTGCTGGAGACGTGTGACGTCAGCGTGTTCGAGTTTTCACGCCGTCGGCTTGTTGTGTTTACCTTTAGGTACAGAAAGACATTTTTTATTCACCAACTTTAGTGCTTTCAATTCCCTTATTTTATTTTTTTTGTTTTTGGAAAGAAACAATATTTACTACAGACTGATAGTAATGGTTTTTCTGTTTTTATTGCATTTTTTTGTTACTTTGTTTCTGGGGGGGTTATGCTTATTATTATTTTTCTTCTTTTTTGTGTGATTTATTATTATTTTTTTTTTTGGGTTGATCGTTTATACCTGTATTATCATATTAAACTATAACCAGCCAAATTGTCTCGTCGTTATTAATTTTATTCTGATTTAACATTAACATTTCTCTTTTTTTTCCTTTACTTGTTTACTTTTGCATTTGTATCATTTTTATTCTTTTTTTTTTTAAACATTACTTGACAAATTCTAAGTGCACTATGGAGTGAGCTGAGCGAGACGCTCCGAGGCAATATGTCTGGTTTGATGTGATGTGAGATTTTTCTTCCTGTATGTGCCATTTAAAGAAATTAAAACATAAAGAGGTTTTGTACTTTAAACTGTTTTACAGCAAAGATGTGTGGGGTTTTTTTTCCTCCCAAAAAATGGGATCTGGTTGATGCCTTAAAGCCACGCCCACTTTACCCTGGCTCCACCTTACAATGAAGGGATTCTCTGTGTCCGTGCTGTTTTCTTGTTGGTGCCATTAATGGAATATAAGTGATCTTTAATGGCGGTTCGGACATACTGTCTCCACTTCTACATTAAAAAATAAGCTGCTACTTGAAACTCCACCCCTGTTACATTTAGCCCCGCCCATAAGCCTATATTTAACCATTGTTTGATGCATTTCACAATGTACACCAGAATGCATTAACCTGATGCTTGCTTTCTTTTAATCACAAAATGGCAGACGAAGCTGTTTATACGTACAGCAGCTGAACGATTGAGGGTGGAGTTCTAGGGGGGTCAAGCGTCCCTCTCTGCTGAACTTTGGATTCTTAACATGCCGCAAACATGAGGACAGAAAAACCTTTCAATTGTAAAATCTCCAGAAATGCAGATTCATCCTCTGAATCCCACTTGAGCTTTATGCAACTTCTCTTATGACCTGTTTGGCTTCCCATAAGGTGTTGAATACAATGTAGGAGTTTCTGTGTGTGTGTGTGTGTGAGAGAGAGAGAGTGATTTGGGGAAATGATCTGACTGATTATGTGTTAACTCATTTATTTCACATGTTACTGTACTGTTTTGTATTGTTGTGTAGGAGATGTGTTCGCTAGGCATATTTTCAATAAAGCTTTCAGGGTTTTGAAAAAAAAAAGAAGCCATGTGCCTTGCTTCCGGAGCGAGATATGGTAAAAAATAAGTACATGAACAAGCGGGTGGGAAAGTTTGAAATAAACAAAACCAGGCTGATGAATCATTCATGCATATAAAACATCTAACTTAAGGCCTGAACCAGTGAGAAACAGGTGCAGGTGATGATCAGGCAGCGATTAGTAAACTGCTGCATGCTGAAGGGTTGGAACAGACAAGAGGGGAAATGAGGCTGCTGCTGAGGTTGTTACATAAACAACCAGGTTTATTTACTTGTATATTTAGGCATTTTGCAGCCTGTCATAATAAAAATTAAAGGAAAAAAAGTTCCTGTTTGTTTCATTTTATTTATTTATTACAAAAGAACCAGGGCCAATGCATGTCAGGTGAGAAACCTTCCTGCAATACAGAAGGCCCGGGTTCCCTCTTACTGAGGTGTGAGAATGAGATACTATGTTGTGGTCATGACTTGGTCGTATGTGGTAATGAGTTAATTCATGTCCCAGATGTGACAGGATGATTGTTGTTTTGGAGTTATGTTGTGTGTCAGTGAGAAAATAAAAGTCATGGCCACAACTTAGTATCTCATTCCCACGCCTTTTTAAGTGGCCAATTGCACAAAATAGTATCTCATTCCCACTCCTTTGTAAGTCGTGGCCACAACATAGTATCTCATACCCACGCCTTTTTACGTCATGGCCACACCAGAGTCTCATTCCCACGCCTTTGTAAGTCATGGCCACAATGTAGTATCTCATTCCCACGCCTTTGTTAGTCATGGCCACAATGTACATAGTATCTCATTCCCACGCCTTTGTAAGTCATGGCCACAACGTAGTAGCTCATTCCCACACCTTTGTAAGTCGTGGCCACAACATAGTATCTCGTTCCCGCGCCATTGTAAGTCATGGCCACAACGTAGTATCTCATTCCCCCATGATGTCACCAGAGCTGCTCTGCACTAGTCAACCACTTTTTTAACATCAGTCAGAAAATGTACAGCAAATACACTAAAAGATATAAAGTAAACAGCCATGCTAGTGTATAAGAGTTATTTGGGCTGTTTATTTGTTAACTTTAAATGTCACATTCTCAGCTCATAAAGATGACACAGTCAAATAAATGAAAGAATAAATCAATGTTTAAGGAAATTAGACCTCGCCAAACTCAACACACTGTTCGGCCATATTGGACTCTTCACCAGCGCGCGCGCCATCGCGTTTACGTACAAGCGTCGCCACGCACCGGGGTGTGACGTCACGACGCACAGCACGTGATGGCAGCGTTTAATGGACGGGACGCGGAAGAGGAGCGACGTGTTTTTCGTCACCGGATGTCGGAGTGAAGTTCAGGCCGGTGAGCGGAGCGGGCTGTCCGGTCAGACTCTCTCAGGAGTTCCCGCGGAGAAGCCATGGCGGCTCCGGCGGCTCAGCCTGACGAGGACTGGCAGGACTTTGACGAGTTTACGGCCGCCTCGGAGAACACGCCGGAGCCGCTCACCTCGGAGCGCGAGTTCTCCAGGAGCGGCGCGCGCGGGGACAGGAGCGGCGCGAGGAGCGGCGCGAGGCGGAGGCGGTCCGAGCCGGGGGGTCTCGTGCAGGACTTCCAGCAGAAGCTGAGTCTGTGTTTCAGCAGCAACAGTACAGACCTGGAGAACATCTCCGATATAAAACCCATCACTGAGGAGGATCTGCTCCGGCAGGACGAGTGAGACACACACACACACACACACTGAGTCTAATCATCTGAGATCAGAGTTGTGCAAACATCAGCCTCTGAGGAAGTGCAGCTGCTCCACTCCAATCAGCTCCATCATCTGCACACTCACCTCACACTTCTGCTCATCATCATCATCATTATTATTATTATTTAGAGAGTAACTGTTATGAAATCACATGTTGGTTTGTCTGATCTTTACGTGGGAGCGCGACCTCGCAGTGTTTCACGTACACATCTCACGTTTAGGTTACAAATCTGATCTCGCCGTGTTTATTAATCACAAAAAAAGCAGACGTTCTCGTCGGCCTATGAATCCGATCTCGCCGTCTTTTAGTCCGATCTCCAATCTCGTGTTGGTCAGATGCGTGTGATCTTGTTGAACGTCCAGATCTGATCTTGACAAGTTAAACTTGTGAATCTGATCTTGCTGACGTCTGATTATGGCCTTTTTAGTAGATGGATTGAGGAGGGTCGAGGTGTTTCCTGTCTGACTCAGATGTCCCACGGTGTAGCGTCTCGATCTGATCTCAGCAGTAGATCTGCTGCTGTTCTCCAGATGACCTTTAACCCCGGACTCTCCTGAAGTTTACACGCTACATCCTGGAGTCTGATCTCACGCGTAATCGAGCGGTGTCCCGGGGGACGGAGACGGCCGCGGGTGACGACCGTCCTGTTTAGTGTCACTACGACAGCATGTGTTTCTTCAGAACTGGTTGTAAAATTCAGCGTGAGGGAACAAGCTGATTCACTTAGTCACTGTGTGTGTGTGTGTGTGTGTGTGTGTGTGCGCGCGCGCGCGCGCGCATTCTCACAGCGATGTGTCTCTCTGTCTCTGTAGGATATGGAACGCTCTGACGGATAACTTTGGGAACGTGATGCCTGTGGACTGGAAGACGTCCTACACTCGCTCTCTCCATGTCCCCTCGCTCAACCTCGTCCAGCAACCGGTAACTCACTCCGCTCCGTCCCTCTCTCTGTCCCTCCTAACACACTCCGCTCCGTCCCTCTCTCTGTCCCTCCTAACACACTCCGCTCCGTCCCTCTCTCTGTCCCTCCTAACACACTCCGCTCCGTCCCTCTGTGTTTTTGGTCTCCACATGTCTCTTCTGTCCTTCATGTCCGGGAAATCAACCAGTCATATCGTGGGTGTTAATGAGAACAGGAACCTGTGACCAAATATGGTGTGTGTGTGTGTCAGAAGGTGGACAGTGTGAATCTGGACCTGTCTGATGATGAGGAGCTCAGGGAGCAGATGGACCTCCACTCCATCATTGTCTCCTGTGTTAACGAGGAACCGCTGTTTACTGCAGAACAGGTAACACACACACGGGGGAGGAGCATGGAACGAATATTAATGAGGGCATAATGAATATTAATTTAAGCTTTCATTCTAAACTGTGTGTGTGTGTGTAGGTGATCTCCGAGATTGAGGAGATGATGCAGGAGTCTCCAGACCCGGAGCAGTGTGTGTCCTCGCCGGACCTGTCCATTCTGTCCCAGGAGCTACACACACTCGCCCACTCCTCATCCACCAGCGGCTTCCAAGAGCGTCAGTGTAGTGTAGTGTTGTGTGTGTGTGTGTGTGTGTGTGTGTGAGAAATTAGACGAAAAAGTAATAATGAGAAACTTATTGTCGTGTGTGTGTGTGCGCGTGTCAGGTGTGCGCGGGATGAGCGTGTGTGAGCTGGAGTCGCTCCTGGACGAGGTGGAGAAGAAGATCAGGATGTTCTCCGAGGAGCTGATCGACCAGCTGGCTCTGCGTGATGAGCTGGACTTTGAGAAGGAGGTGAAGAACACGTTCATCTCGCTGCTCATCGATGTCCAGAACAGACAGAAGGAGGCGATGAAGAGGAGGAGGAAGGGCAGGAGCGCGGCCGCCACGCCCCGCGGAGAGCGCACACACGCGCCCGGGACTGTGAGGAACACACACACACACGTATACACCCATACACAAACATCTATACACACACACACACTTGTAGAGGAACAGAGTGAGACGGAGAACGCAAGGCATTGTGGGAGTTTGGAACTCTCAGGCTGTGGGGGCGGAGCAACATCAAGGTTTGTCAAACACACATTACGCCCAGTACAATAATAACAGCCCCGCCCACTGGCTCAACCCTGGAGGAGCTGTGGTATTTAGAACGCTGAGTTAAATTTCACTTCCCATACCCACAGCCAGACCTGCTGAATCAAGAAATCAGTCGAGTAGAAGTGAAGTGAAGCACAATGAAAGATCCAACAAAGCAACAACATCTAAAGAACATCAAGAACAGATACAGAGAAACAATGTATCGGTCTGGAAAAGGGTTACGGAGCCGTGTTTCATGAGAACCGTCACCCGGAAATGGAGAAAACCTGGAGCAGTGGTGGTGAACCTTTTATTTATTAAAAACCATCTGGATTATCGCCAAGACATCCGGGCAAATATTCTGTGCACTGCTGAGACATTTACATTTAGGCATTTAGCAGACGCTCTTATCCAGAGCGACTTACATTTTTATCTCATTATACATCTGAGCAGTTGAGGGTTAAGGGCCTTGCTCAAGAGCCCAACAGTGGCAACTTGGTGGTTGTGGGGTTTGAACCTGGGATCTTCCGAACCGTAGTCCAATGCCTTAACCACTGAGCTACCCCTGACCAAAGTTGAATGGAACCATGAACTCCGAGATCTAACAGAAGATCCTGAAGGAGGACGTCTGGACATCGGTTCGGGACCTCAAGCTCAAACGCACTCTGGTTCTGCAGCATGACGAAGATCTGAAACACACCGGCGAGTCCGCCATCTGAACGGCCCGAACAGAACGAGGGTTTTGGATCGGCCGAGTCACGGTCCGGACGTAGATCTGACGAAGACGACCTTAAACAACCTGAATTAACACAATTCTGCAAAGAAGAACGGGACAGAATTCCTCCCTGTAAGAGGCTCATTGGCAGTTTTCATACTCACTTAAAGTGGCACAACCAGTTATTAGGTTTAGGGGGCCATTACTTTTAAATACTGGATTGTGTGTTTACGCTCGGGTTGTTTCTCTCTGTGTCATTAAAATATATTTGATCTCAATCGTTCAAGTGTGACACACATGGCCACAAAAACAG
Source organism: Channallabes apus (assembly GCA_030522415.1). Classification (NCBI taxonomy): domain Eukaryota; kingdom Metazoa; phylum Chordata; class Actinopteri; order Siluriformes; family Clariidae; genus Channallabes; species Channallabes apus. The sequence continues at coordinate 59,281,365 of CM060107.1, forward strand.
GAAGGGGCAAATACTTTTTCACTGAACTGTGTGTGTGTATTAATTTATTTATAAAGAGGACAGAGGTGACCCCCCCCCCCCCCCCACTGCATCCTGCATCCACACGCATGCTGTCTCTCCTCCACCTGTCTCTCTCTCTCTCTGCTCTCACACCACAGCCTGGTTTCATTCGTATACATGTCTCTGTCTCTCTCTCTCTCTCTCTCTCTGTCTCTCTCTCTGCCTCTCTGTCTCTCTCTCTGTCTCTGTCTGTCTGTTATTCATGGTTTATGTGTTGTCTTTCTGCTCCTGTCTCTCTCTCTGTCTCTCTCTCTGCTCTCACACCACAGCCTGGTTTCATTCGTATACATGTCTCTCTCCGTCTCTCTCTCTGTCTGTCTGTCTGTCTGTCTGTCTGTTATTCATGGTTTATGTGTTGTGTCTTTCTGCTCCTGTCTCTCTGTCTCTCCGTAGCGCTTCAAGAAAAGTCTCCGTCAGTCTGTCTGAGGTTCAGGAGAGGACAGACAGGTGCTGTGTGTGTGTGTGTGTCTCTCTCTCTCTCTCTCTCTCTCTCTCACTCCATCTTTCCTTTCCTTTGTCGCTCCCTTCGCTTCTCTTCAGCCTAAGATGTGTTTAGTGTGTTTTGAGCTGGACGTGTCCTATGGTGTGTTAACTGGTGTGTCTCTCTGTCCCTCTCCGTCCCTCAGTATTTAACTACAGTTATACCGTATGAGAAGAGAAGTGGCGGTCCGTCAGTTGAAGACCTTCAGATCCTCACAAAGAGTAAGAATCGCGAGCTCGGCACGTCAGGGCTCAACGGTTTCAGCGAAATAATCACCTTGATTTAAAACTCTGATACTGAAATCTGCTGTGTGTGTGTGTTAGTTTTACATGCCATGAAAGACGACAGCGATAAAGTTCCCAGCTTGCTGACTGATTACATCCTAAAAGGTAAAAAAAAAAAAAATATATATATATATATATATATATATATATATATATATATATATATATATATATATATATATATATATATATATATATATATATATATATATATAAAAACTGCATGCCTTCCTTTGACCTTTTTGTTCCAGAACTATTTTTATTTACTGTTGTACCAGAGGTACGGTGGTTGAGCTTCGATCTGCAAATATTCTTATCGTCGTTGTTGTGGCGTTGTCCAGCCGTGATGGTGTGAGATACCGAGTGTGTGTTTGCTTCCAGGATATTTATAAGCTTTTAACCAACTGCAGTTCAGCACTGCATTAGGTCGCATCTCCAGATTGTGAGTAGAGGACCAGTGGGGGGGGCGACCAACCCTGACGAAGACGAGTCTCTTAACCACTGGCATATTTACTGGGACTGGACTGGGCTGTAAGAGACTGTGGGTCGGGACAGGATGTTCTAGGGGTTGGACATGTGAAGTGGACCTGGACAGTACCAAGGTATGGACAGGGACAGTCTGCAATAGGGGACTGGAGAGACAAGAGGCTGGACTTGGCGCTGGATTAGGGACAGTCGGGATGGGCGGGGTTGTGGAGTAGGAAAGGTTTTAATTAGACCGTCTTGACGAACAAGCTGATTGGCTAATACTGTGTGATTGACGTCTTGTTTGTCCTGTTCTCTCTCTCTCTCTCTCTTTGCAGTGTTGTGTCCTACCTAACCTCGGTGAACAGAACTTTCCAGAAAGGTCCAGATGAATCACGATTGCATCATTCTTCCTCCAGAAGCCAGAGATTGTTTTTTTTATTATCCTGACCCTATATTTCTATACGTCGCAGTTTTAATGAACGAGTAAAGCTATTTTTATATTCGATGAGCAAAATGTTCATTGGTGGAGCTTCCTCAGAGATACCGACCAATCAGGGAGCGAGTTAGAGTGACCTCTCGATTGGTTCTGTCTCAAACCAGAGAAAAGTTCTTGAATCATGCACCACGATGTTTGGTAATTAGCACTTAGCATGTGAGTTAACATTGTGAACACTAAACACATTTAACCCCCCCTGGGTTTCGTGTTTCAGGTATCGGAGCTCTTCCTTTACACTGTCGCAGAACCTGAAATGTACAAACACTAAGTGATCAGGCTTCATCTTCACCAGTTTGTAGCCACACCAGTAACAGAACTTACGTAAATGGCCGATTCTCAACATGGAACATTTTTTTGTTGTTGTCTGATGCAACCATGAAGAACGATCGAATGTTTTGCAGACAGTCGCAGCGGGAACATCCATTATATTATAATATAAACGTTGAAGACCACGTGTAAACTTTTGATGAATGTACTTTACACGTTCTCTTCTACGTCGAGGTCACGTGGTATGACGGGATATTCTAGGGGTTGGACAGGAGTCTCTGTCAGGAATGCACATAAGTTCAGAATATTAATTCATTATCAAAAAATAAAAAAGCTAATAATAATTATAGCGGGCTGGCGTTGCAAGAGCATCGCTGAACATAATTAGCTTGCTAATATTTCAGATGAATGGACACGCGCGGTAGATAAACAAGCTAGCTCTACGCCGTGACCCGACTCAGGCTGTTAGAACTGAATAGTTTTTTTGTCGCTTGCTGAACCCGAATGTCGTGACAGTTTAGCCTTGTGCTAAGCCACGTACAAACCTGCACCTACTGCGACTGGCTGCACATGTTTTGCAAAATTATTTTTGTATTTGTTGGTGACTGAGATTTCATAGATTTGTAGTTTTGATAAACAAAAATGAAACAAAAAAAGTATAATAATAATAAATGTACGTGAACAGGTACAAATGGAAAAAGAAACGCACAGCAGTGTGTAGCTAAACACAGCGTTATGTTTATTACAGTTGTTTAACTGTTAGTGCTGGATTACAAGTCAAGCATCGATCTTCCACGTAATAATGATTTAAATATCACAGCATGGGATTTGTGTGCTACAACAGAGTTCAGAAAGCAGAACTCGTCTCCTAAGATGCCTTGAAGAACCTTTTGTTTTTTTCTAACAGGTACCAAGAAACTAAAAGTTTTAAGTCGGGTTCTGGGATCTGAAATGAAAACAACAAGCAATAACCTGGAGTTTGTGATCTACATTGGCATTAGGATTCTTCAAGGGTTCACTGGATTATTGATGATTAATCTTAGCTTATTCGAGAACTCTATTCCGCCTATAGGAACATTTAAAGACAGCCGTAGGACCGACGTTCAACAAGGACTTCATGATCTGATGATAAAGATTAAAGAACCCTTGAAGAACTTGCTTTGTTTTTTTCTAAAATGTTTGAACAGAAATTTTACTGAGTAATTAACGTGGTTCTTATCTTCCAAAATATCATTGGGGTTTTTTTTTCTGACAATGAAGAACCCGTATGTAAGCGTTCCCCTTAAAGTGACCAGCAAACACCCTTAGTGGCGAGAGGGCTTTCTGTATGGATTTGTTTAGCTTTTAAATTGATGAACAAGTGGGTCAGAAATAATGGAACGGCAGATGGCGATAGTTGGGTGCAAAAAGAAGAGTCTGGGAATCTTTTGTTAGCGTTAACATTTTGCAAAATTTTAATTAAAATAACCAAAGATGGAGTTTAATTTTTAGGTGACTTGATTTGTACTTCATTTTATTATTATTATTTTTTAATATTTAATGTTAGTATTTAGCATCAAAGGCGCAGAGTTAGGACTGTTTGTAGAACATTTTATTTTTAGCATGTTTAACGGTTAAGTTTTTTTTTTTTTTTTATTGCATGTTTTACGTATTGTAGCATGAACATTACAGACTGGATGCTTTTTAACGGCTAAACTCATCAGTGTGTGTAAAACTTAAGTTGTTAATGTATTTACCTAAAGCTCTGGCTAGTGTTAAAACCACAATACAATTATTATAATTATAACTTAATAAAATATAGGATTAAACATAGCTAGCTATGTAAGGATATCGAATTAAGGACATTACGTAGCTAGCTGGTTAGCATTGTATCAGAAGTAGGTAAATGGCTCGATAGGATTATTATTATTATTATTATTTTAAGTAGCTATGGTCACTGTGGCTAAATACAGTACGGGGCGTCACACCGCCGCTAGCTGCCTGCACTTTTTATTCCGGTTATTTTTATCTTTAGCGCTAATGAGATTGAGAGAGAAAGGGAAGGTTGCAGTGGAGATCTGAACAACTTGTTGTTTTTGTTAATTTTATGCCTGTGGTGTTTTTTTTTCTTTGCCTTATTTTTTACACATAATGTTCTAGCATGATAGCATGTTATCTTAAGCAATAATCTGTTTAAACGCTTCATTTGATTGACATTGGCTAACAAACATGGCTACAGGTGGTAAATACATGATACAGAAGTTTACTTAGCGGTATCTAGCTTAATGTTAGCTCAGCTCCAAAGCTAGACAGCTAACATTATAGCGAGTGAAACACGGACAGGTTTAAAACCTTTTGGCGCTGAGGTCATTTTCAGCTCCTCAGATTCACAAACAGATTTTATATTTGTATATATATAAAAAATAACAAGCAACTTTTTTTTTACCTGCCTGACCTTTTATACATTATAAAGTTATTATTTTTAAAGCAGCGTTACCTCAGTGATTAATTAATTTATTTAGATTTATCACCAGCTCATGTTTCTGTAACTGTACAGATGTTTTTGTGCCTCATGATGCATCAGAAATAAATGCTAACATGCTAAAAATAAAAGTGCTGTGGAGTTTGTTTTTATTTATAAAATAGAGTGCAAGTAGCATTTTTAGCTTAATTCTACATTTTAATCTCTTACAGTGGGGCAAAAAAGTATTTAGTCAGCCACCAATTGTGCAAGTTCTCCCACAAGTTTAAATTATCATTTTAGCTCATTGTTTGTATTTTAATAGCTAAATGCATTTACATACAAGAGACAAAAATAATCCATTTACCAAGAACATGTAAATACATTACTTTACATTTATTAAATATCTGCTGGCTTGTTTAAAAACAACACAAACCATTTATATAAATACACTAGCAATAAATGCATATTTTAAAAAAGTAATTGATTGAAAACACTTAAAACCATCATAGCCAGTCACCAGCTGGACCAGTAATAATACCAGCATGTGTTGTGTTTTGGTGCTGGTATGCTGGGGACCAGCGTCAGTGAGGTGACCAGCATTATAACGCCATGGTGCTGGTGTACTGGTCACTTTACTGACGCTGGTCCCCAGCATACCAGCACCAAAACACAACACATGCTGGTATTATTACTGGTCCAGCTGGTGACTGGCTATGATGGTCTGCGCTGTTTCTTCTCAGCAGGGTCTTTCTATCTATTCACTTCAACCGTCTCACATAATGACATCATCACGCCGCGAGAACCCTCGTGAACATTTCCTCGATGGGATGAGGCGGCGTGTCCGTGTGTGTGCTGACGTTATGCTTCGTGTTATCCCTGCCTCGTCATGTTGCTCCATTCCTGCGTCTCGAGGTGTCGGAACGCTGTCCCCCCTGGACGGTCAGGGGTCAGAGGTCAGGCAGGGGTTACAGGTTGGTGTCGGTGAACATGGTGTGCTCCTTCCTCACGGTGCTGAAACCTTTAATGGTGTCGACAAATTCCTCATCGAACTGAGATAGAGAGAGAGAACAAAAGGAGGGGGGGGGCGATTACTTTTTCACAGAGAGCCAGGTAGGTTTGGACAGCTTTTATCCCCTTAATCTTAATCTTTGTGTAGTATTAAAACCTGTTTGCTTGACAAAATATGCAAAAAATAAATACATTTCAGGAAGGGGCAAATACTTTTTCACAGCATTGTATAGTATCATGATGGAAATAGACGAGTGTGTATAATAGCTAATGTCTATTTATACTTTAGAGCCCCAGGTTCTCACCATTCCGCTGTCGTGGGCTCTAAAATGGGGATTCCACACGTCATCCCGCCCCTCCCCCACCTTCCTGTCCATCAGCTGACTCACGCTGCGATGCAACGGATTCTGGGTGACATCCCGAGAGGACATGTGGACCGTTGACACGGTAACGACCCCTGTCTGACTCTCTGTTGAGCCGTCTGGATTTTCCATATCTTTACTGTCGCTCACTTCCTGTGAGAGAGAAACGGTTAGTGTGACTTCATAACGGGAAGCGAAGTGCTGCTGGGAAACACACACCCGCAGTCGGGTCACACACACTAGTGCGCTTTGCCCCAGAGTCTGTCTGTCGGCTCGACAGGCGTCTCACCTCCATGCGCATGGTGAAGGCTTTCAGGGTCACGGTGTTGGGGGAACTGGTTGCGTCCGGAACCGTGTCAAACTGCAGGTGTAAAAATGACATAAAAAAAACTTTGCAACACATCAGTTAGTAATAAGTTCCATATATTCATTGATGAAAGACTATAGATTCACAGTCTCTATTTTCTGTTATATAAACTCACATCTCTAATCCATAATCTATAATCTCTATTCCATAGTGTATTAGCTCTAATCATCCGTAATCTATAATATCTAAATATGTATACAGTGGGGCAAAAAAGGATTTGTGCAAGTTCTCCCACTTAAAAGTTTTAAGTAATTTTCATCATAGGTGAACCTCAACTATGAGAGACAAAATAAGAACAAAAAAATCCAATTCATTTTTAATGGATTTATTTGAAAATTATGGGGGAAAATAAGTATTTGTTCACCTACAAACAATCAAGATTTCTGTCTCTCACAGACCCGTAACTTCTTCTTTAAGAGGCTCCTCTGTCCTCCACTCGTCACCTGTATTAATGGCATCTGTTTGAACTCGTTATCAGTATAAAAGACACGTGTTCACAACCTCAAACAGTCAGACTCCAAACTCCAAAAGACCAAAGAGCTGTCGAAGGACACCAGAAACAAAACTGTAGACCTGCACCAGGCTGGGAGACTGAACCTGCAGTAGATAAGCAGCTCGGTGTGAAGAAATCAACTGTAGGAGCAATTATTAGAAAATGGAAGACATACAAGTCCACTGATAATCTCCCTCCATCTGGGGCTCCACGCAAGATCTCACCCCGTGGGGTCAAAAAGATCACAAGCAAAAATCCCAGAACCACACGGGGGGAACCTAGTGAATGACCTGCAGAGAGCCGGAACCAAATTAACAAAGTCGTGTTTGGAAACACCAGACCTACTGTGAAGCATGGTGGTGGAGACATCACGCTTTGGGGCTGTTTTTCTGCAAAGGGACCAGGACGACTGATCCGTGTAAAGGAGAGAATGAATGGGGCCGTGTATCGTGAGATTTTGAGTGAAAACCTCCTTCCAGCAGCAAGAGCATGAAGATGAAATGTGTCTGGGTCTTTCAACAACGAAGGAGTGGCTACGTAAGAAGCGTTTCGAGGTCCTGGAGTGGCCGAGACAGTCTCCAGGTCTCAACCCCATAGAAAGTCTTTGGAGGGAGTTGAAAGTCCGTGTTGCCCAGCGACAGCCATCACAAACATCACTGCTCTAGAGGAGATCTGCAGGAGGAACGGACCACAATACCAGCAACAGTGTGTGAAGACCTGGTGGAGACTCACAGGAAACCTTTGACCTCCGTCATTGTTAACGAAGGGGATATAACAAAGTACTGAGATGAAATTTTGTTATTGACCAAATACTTATTTTCCACCAGAATTAGCAAATAAATTTTTTTTAAATCCTACAATGTGATTTTATCTCTCATAGCTGAGGTTCACCCATGATGAAAATTACATCTGTTTAAGTGGAGAACTTGCACAATTGGTGGCTGACTAAATACTTTTTTGCCCCACTGTATTTAAAATCTGCTCCAAAAAATTATACCCCCTATTAGCTCCTAATCTATCGAGCCTAACCTCAAACTCATAAACTCCAAATCTAAATCATTGATGTCTAAACTACATAAACATCATCCTGTAATTTATAAACTCTTATCCAGATCTATAAACCTTAAACTATATTATGTAATGCATTGATCCATCAACCTTAAACATTAATTCATAATGTATAAACACTAAACACTAAGGGGCCTTTCCCACATTCACACTTACGTACAAACTACGTCACCTCATCTCACCTCATTTATCTCGTCTCGTCTCCTCTCATCATCTCTATCTCAGCATAGCTAGCTAAAAGTAAGCACATGTCACCACATCAGCTGTTTGTAGGAGCTGGTAGCAACCCTGTAGAAGTTCCTCTAATCATGAAGGTTCTAGAAGGATGCATGTTTTGGATACCGCGCTCCATTATGTCCAGAGGAGTTACTGCAGATCAAATAACTTACCATGTTTACATTTTAACATTTCAGAAGACGTTTGACTTCAGACTGATTTTTGACGACTGATATTTGTCCTGAACTGTGGTGAGCTGTTACGAACTCACTCGCCAGGGGAACTACAACGATCCTGAGTTTCCGGAATGTGGGAAAGGCCTCGAGCTGGTACTAGTCTATAATACCTGATGTTAGGGCATTAGAGGTGGCTCACCAGGTAGGCGTTGCTGGGGGGGTAAATGCCCCGGGGACTGCGGGGCTGTAGGGGCATGGGGATGAGAGGAGGGCGCTCCCGGGAATACGGTGGGCGGGACAAAGCTCTGTGCAGGCCGACGCCCAACGAAATCCCAAACAGGATCAAAGCCACGGCCGCCATCAACACCATGAACCACAGCTGCATGTACACGGGGGCGGAGCCTGCAGGGGCGGCCAATACCAGCGCTGCAGGACACACCCGGGATTATCATCACTATCATCGTATTTATTATTAGCAATGCAGTCAGCAGTTGTGTGTGAAACCTTGGCTAAAGCATCGACTGCGGAGGAGTTTCTCAGTCTACAGGACTAGAGACGAGCCTCACGCCGCACGCTTCTCCCGTTACACTCGCCGTCCTCAATAATTCATCAGCAGGTACTCTTCTGTGTTCATACACCTCTCAGTTATTCACACGAACTTTATTACACTAATCACAGAACGAAACGCTAACATTAACGCAGATGAAGGAGTGTGAGGTGGTGAGGAGGAGAGCGCCACAGTGTGGAGGAGCTTATTACAGACAGAGTCGACCACATCGGCCATCATTCATCAACATTAACATGGAGACGGTGGTGCACAGGGAGAGATACCGCACACACACACACACACACACACACACACACACGAGCATGTGCACTCAGATCAAGTGCACTTCACACATACAGCCAAGAGATGAAGGAAACAGAACAATGAGAGAGAGAGAAGTGAGAGAGGTAGAACTCACCAGTTGAGTTTTCCGTGGTTTGACTTGTGAAGAGGCCGTCCAGACGCCCGGTGTGTTTTTAACATCACAGACAGAGACGGAGAGAGAGAGAGACAGAGAGAGACACAGAGACAGAGAGAGACACAGAGAGAGAGAGAGACACAGAGAGAGAGAGAGAGGGAGAGAGAGACAGAGACACAGAGAGAGAGAGAGAGAGAGAGAGACACACACACAGAGACAGAGGGAGAGAGAGAGAGAGAGTCACCTTCACTGCATCAGTATCACCTGTAAGTTAAACTAGACCATAAAAACAACATGGAGTGAAAAACATAAGAACTAAATTAATGACGTCATCAGCAAACACACTAAAGGAACGAGTGAAAAGAGGAAGATAGAGCGAGAGAGAGAGAGAGAGAACCACACACACAGATGTTGTCATAGCAACACGGGCCAGTGAATGGATCGGTTTACCTCTGAGCCAGTGTGGGGCCATCCCATAATAATATGCCTCGCCCGCTCCACACACACACACACACACACACACACACATTAGTGTGATTTATTGTACAGGGTACGAGTCTTTACAAAGTGTGTGTGTGTGTGTGTGTTAATGACATTTTTGGCCCCCTGGTGGACAGGTGCAGAGGTTACCAGTTCAGGTGTCTCTCGGGCTGCGTTCCATTCCGGAGTGCACTTCACAGGCTGCTCCCTACTCTCTGCTCCATCAAGGGAACTTCCCTCGACTAAACTCCACCAATGGGAACACTACGGACGTTAAATATTCAACATGTAGTGAAACTCCTACCATTATAAGACTACTGAACTACTGTACTACTGAACTATTGTACTACTGAACTACTGAACTACTGAACTATTGTACTACTGTACTACTGAACTACTGTACTACTGTACTACTGAACTATTGTACTACTGTACTACTGAACTACTGTACTACTGTATTACTGTACTACTGAACTACTGTACTACTGTACTACTGAACTACTGTACTACTGAACTATTGTACTACTGAACTACTGAACTACTGAACTATTGTACTACTGTACTACTGTACTACTGTACTACTGAACTACTGTACTACTGTACTACTGAACTACTGAACTATTGTACTACTGAACTACTGAACTACTGTACTACTGTACTACTGAACTACTGTACTACTGAACTATTGTACTACTGAACTACTGAACTATTGTACTACTGTACTACTGTACTACTGAACTACTGTACTACTGAACTATTGTACTACTGTACTACTGAACTACTGTACTACTGTATTACTGTACTACTGAACTACTGTACTACTGAACTATTGTACTACTGAACTACTGAACTATTGTACTACTGTACTACTGAACTACTGTACTACTGTACTACTGAACTATTGTACTACTGTACTACTGAACTACTGTACTACTGTATTACTGTACTACTGAACTACTGTACTACTGTACTACTGAACTACTGTACTACTGAACTATTGTACTACTGAACTACTGAACTACTGAACTATTGTACTACTGTACTACTGTACTACTGTACTACTGAACTACTGTACTACTGAACTACTGAACTATTGTACTACTGAACTACTGAACTACTGTACTACTGTACTACTGAACTACTGTACTACTGTACTACTGAACTACTGAACTACTGTACTACTGAACTACTGAACTATTGTATTACTGTACTACTGAACTACTGTACTACTGTACTACTGAACTACTGTACTACTGAACTATTGTACTACTGAACTACTGAACTATTGTACTACTGTACTACTGAACTACTGTACTACTGTACTACTGAACTACTGAACTACTGTACTACTGAACTACTGAACTATTGTACTACTGTACTACTGAACTACTGTACTACTGTATTCAATTCAATTCAATTCAATTTTATTTATATAGCGCTTTTAACAATGGTCATTGTCTCAAAGCAGCTTCACAAAAATTAAAGAAATTTAACAAATCATAATAATAATAATAATAAATAAATAAATAAAATAATAATAATAGAAAATAAATAAATAAAAACAAATAATAATAATAATTATAGAAAAGAAAATAATTGGAAGTGTGGATGTGTGAGAAAAATGTGCAGATAATAATAATGAGACGAATGAATGAAATTTCTCTGATGAGCAAGCCAAGGGTGACGGCGACGGTGGCAAGGAAAAACTCTCTGAGATGGCATTAGGAAGAAACCTTGAGAGGAACCAGACTCAACAGGGAACCCATCCTCATCTGGGCGATAACAGATAGAAATGATATAACATCTTGTGTGTTGTGCAGGTGAAAATTCAATATGACAGAAATTATTTAAATTGACATGAAGACCAGTTCAGCATAGGGACGAGTCAGTAGGTGCAGAGGGCAGATGAGGTCTGGATCACTGGAAGCACAGGAGCAGCATGTGTAGCTCCAACCATCATAAAGCTGAATCCAGCTGGAGCTGCTCCTTCTCTGGATGCCTCAGGAACCTCGCAGGGTCGGCCTTTGTCTACTGAAGCTGGCAAAATCTCCCGATGCCTCGGGATGGGTAGAGAAATACAGAACAGATGGGGAGAATTAGCGTAGTTGCCATTCGGTATAGGTGTACTGGAGTATGAGTACTGGGATGAGTTATGTGTATGCCAGATTAAAAAGATGCGTCTTGAGTCTACTTTTGAACTGAGAAACCGTGTCTGCTCCCCGAACACTGTCTGGAAGGCTATTCCAAAGCTTTGGAGCTAAATATGAAAAAGCCCTACCCCCTTTTGTAGATTTAGAAATTCTGGGAACTACCAGAAGTCCGGAGCTTTGTGATCTTAAGGCGCGTGGTGGATTGTAGCGCATCAGAAGACTGGTTAGGTATGTGGGAGCTAAACCATTTAAGGCCTTGTATGTAAGTAATACTATTTTGTAATTTATTCTAAACTGAACAGGTAGCCAGTGCAGGGATGATAATATTGGGGTTATATGATCATATTTTCTGGATTTAGTGGGAACCCTGGCAGCTGCATTTTGGATTAACTGAAGCTTGTTTATTGAGGATGCAGGACAACCACCTAGTAATGCATTACAATAGTCCAGTCTGGAGGTCATGAATGCATGAACTAGTTTTTCTGCATCAGATACGGATAAGATGTTCCTAAGTTTAGCAATATTTCGAAGATGGAAAAAGGCTGTTTTTGTGATATTTGAAATGTGATTTTCAAAAGACAAGTTACTGTCTAATATTACTCCCAGATCTTTTACTGCTGAGCTGGTAATAACAGTACATCCTTCTAAGCGCAAGCTGAATTGTGAAAGCTGTTGTGTGCTGGTTTTTGGGCCAATAAGTAATATCTCTGTCTTATCTGAATTTAATAAAAGAAAGTTATTGGTCATCCAATCTTTTATGTCCTGGACACACTCAGTTAATCTAGACAACTTAGGTATTTCGTCTGGTTTAGTTGAGATATATAATTGGGTATCATCAGCATAACAATGGAAACTAATCCCATGTCTTCTAATGATGTTACCCAAGGGAAGCATGTATATTGAGAACAACAGAGGTCCTAAAACTGACCCTTGTGGGACCCCATATTTCACTGGCATTACACCAGACGGTTCTCCATTTAGATCTACAAAATGGTAGCGATCAGACAGGTAAGATCTAAACCATTTTAATGCCTGTCCCTGAATACCTATATAATTTTGTAAGCGATCTATGAGAATATTATGATCTATAGTGTCGAATGCAGCACAAAGATCAAGCAGGACTAGCAATGAGATGCAGCCTTGGTCTGAAGCTAAAAACAAGTCGTTTGTAATCTTAACTAGTGCAGTTTCTGTGCTATGATGGGGCCTGAAACCTGACTGAAATTCTTCAAGGATGTTGTTATCCTGCAAGAATGTGCAAATTTGAGCTGATACTACTTTTTCTAGTATTTTTGATATGAACGGGAGGTTTGAAATCGGTCTGTAATTTGTTATTTCATTCGCGTCCAAATTAGATTTTTTAAGAAGCGGCTTAATAACTGCTAACTTGAAAGGTTTAGGGACATGACCTAGATGTAATGAAGAATTAATAATGTTTAGAAGTGGCTCTCCAACCGTAAGCATCACTTCTTTAAAAAATCTGGTTGGGATTGGGTCTAACAGGCACGTTGTTGATTTAGCCGAGGTGATAAGTTTATACAGCTCTTCCTGTCCTATACCTGTAAAGCAGTGAAAATCTAAATGTGAAGCTATAGGCTGAACTGGATCGTGAGATACTATTAGAGGTTGAACCTCCATTATTTTCTTCCTGATATTATTGATTTTTTCATTAAAGAAGTCCATAAAGTCTTCACTTCTAAACAGTGATGGGATACTCTCTGCGGGCATCTTAGGTTTTATTAGGCGAGCCACTGTACTAAATAAGAACCTGGGATTGTTTTGGTTTCTTGCTATCAGTTGGCTAAGATGCTCAGTCCTAGCAGTTTTTAGAGCCTGTCTATCGCTGCACATACTGTCTTTATACGCAATTCGAAAAACTTCTAATTTAGTTTTCCTCCATTTTCGCTCGAGGTTACGGGTTGCTCTCTTTAGGGCGCGAGTATGACTGTTGTACCACGGTGCAAATGTTTTATCTCTGACTTTTTTTAATCTGATGGGAGCAACAGTGTCTAATGTACTGGTAAGTATAGTGCCCATGCTGCTAGTCACTTCATCTAGATCATCTGCATTTAGGGGTCTAATAAGAAATTGGGACAGATCCGGCAGATTACTTGTGAATCTGTCTTTAGTGGTGGGATTCATATTTCTAACAGATTGATAGCGTGGGGAGACACAGCTAATCTGTTCTACGGGTAGAGTATATGTCAGGAGGTGATGATCTGTGATATCATCACTTTGAGGTATGATCTCTATATTAGAGACATCTATACCATGGGATATAATTAAATCTAGCGTATGATTAAAGCGGTGAGTTGCTACAATTATATTTTGTTTAAGCCCAAAGGAATTTAGTAGATCCATAAATGTGAGTGCTAAAGCGTCGTTAGCATCATCTACATGAATGTTAAAGTCTCCTTCTATCAACACTTTGTCAGAGTTAACCAATAGGTCTGATAGCAGATGTCCAAATTCTTTAAGAAAATCGCCATATGGCCCCGGGGGTCTGTACACGGTGGCCAAGGTAAAATATAGCAAGGGTTTATTACGTATTTCATTTAGTGCAACATTAATGATAAGCACTTCAAATGAATTAAACCTGGGCCTTATTTTCTGGGTAACAGTGAGTACATCATTGTAGATAGTGGCGACACCACCACCGCGACCAATTAGACGGGGCTCGTGCTTATAGAAATATCCTGACGGAGTAGACTCATTCAGACCAAAATATTCATTTGGTTTAAGCCAGGTTTCAGTGAGACTGAGTGCGTCAAGGCAATAATCTGAGATAATTTCATTAACAATAAGTGCTTTAGGCGCAAGGGATCTAATGTTGAGTAGTCCAAACTTTAGAGGTGGATTTTGACTACTTATTTTGCCTTTTTCTGGTTTTATGGTTATCAGATTGTTTCAGGCAAATTTAACAAATGTATTCTTTTTTCTCACTATTCGGGGAACAGACACCGTTTCTATAGGACAAGCTATGTGTGTTCGTCTATCACTACGGTGAGTTGTGATGTGTCTAATATGCAGAGGTGGAAAGAGTAATAACATTTTGTACTCAAGTACAAGTACTGTTACTTCAGTGAAATTTTACTTAAGTACAAGTAAAGTTACCATTATAAAAATCTACTCAAGTAAAAGTAAAAAGTAGCTCATAAAAAAATGTACTCAAAGTAAAAGTTACCGAGTTACTTTTTAATATTTTTAACAGCGAGGGTGGGATGAGGCATTCTAGCATAGTTCAAAAAAGATGAGCAGATATAAATCTCAAACTAGTTGTTTTTAACTGAAGGAACACCTTTGCATAATAAAGCTGTTGTCTTTCTTGTGCTTGAAAATCAAAGTGGTCACTTAAATATGGTGTTACGTCCCAGTCTAGGGTCATACAGCAAAAGACTGGTTCAGGGTTCTATTTTAAACTGTATGGAAATGGTGGTATATGGCAGAAAGAACTAGATCCAATCATTAACTGATGAAATAATGAGGTTTGTAAACACACACACACACACACACACACACCAGGAGGAGGATCAGATTCAGGATGGACCCAGGCCAAAATAATAAACAAAATGGTATTTATATTAGTAGCTAGATTACCTGCAAAAAAAAAAAAAAACACAAACAAAAATACAGGTACCTTCTCAGACTCCCTAAACCAAAAACAATGAAATCCCACCTTATCTACAAATATATACAAAGATCAACCAAACCAAAGGGACAAAGAAATAATCAAAGTCAATTGGAGGCAAAAAGTCAAAACCGGAATACACAACCAAATATCAAAACGCCAAAATCACAACCTCTTTCATCTTTCCCGCGTCTCTCTCCGGTTTATACATGGTCGCGCTAGTCGATGACATCACTCTCAAGGCGGAAGCGACCGTGTGGAAGGTCAACGAGATGCCGATGTCAGAAAACGTGGAGTGGAGTCTGGAGCGGCGCGCGACCAGGACATGATACACACACGCGGCGCAACGGAGCATTTATACAAAGCATAATATTTTTATTATTTTATCATTTTCATTCATTTATTTTTTACTCAGTAGCGAATATGATTTAAAATGTAGCAAATTACAATACTTCAAACAAAACGTACTTAAGTAAAAGTAAAATTACAGATTTTTAAAACTACTTTAAAAAGTAGAAATACACAAAAAAGCTACTCAATTACAGAAACGCGAGTAAATGTACTTCGTTACTTTCCACCTCTGCTAATATGTTTGGAATCTACAGTATGACTTACCGCCAGTCAGATGGTTCGTAGTGTCCTGGAGATGTTGTCAGAGAGGACCGCTGCTCCAGCTCTGCTAGGGTGTAGGCCATCGGTGTGATAGAGCCTAGGACGCTCCCAGAAAACATTCCAGTTATCAACAAAGCGTAATTTCTGTTGTTGACACCAAGATTGTAACCATTCATTAAAAGCAAATAATCTACTGAACTTCTCGATTCCTCGCTGAAATGTGGGAAGCGGTCCAGATACGATGATCCTTGTCGTGGGTGATGTGCTGCGGACCTTCTCGACCAGGCTCCTGAAGTCTGTACTGTACTGTACTACTGAACTACTGTACTACTGTACTACTGAACTACTGACCTACTGTACTACTGAACTACTGTACTACTGTACTACTGAACTACTGACCTACTGTACTACTGTACTACTGAACTACTGTACTACTGAACTACTGACCTACTGACCTACTGTACTACTGTACTACTGTACTACTGAACTATTGTACTACTGAACTCTACTGTACTACTGAACTACTGTACTACTGAACTACTGACCTACTGTACTACTGTACTACTGTAATACTGAACTACTGTACTACTGAACGTGAAACGTGTGTAACTCGTCTGTAAAGGACTGATGGACCCGGTGAGGACCCGGTGTTCACTCGTTCCCTACACCGTTACAGTTCCCCCTGAACTGAGCAGTGTCACTCCCTGCACACACACACACACACACACTGTACTATTGAGCTGTAATGACAACAGTCACCAGCAGGGGTCAGAAGAGGATTAAACAGAACCCAGTGTCTATGCTCAGGGGCTCGTGTTATTAACACAGCAGACAGCGTTAGAAATAAAGGGCCTAAGTGGCAACCTGGTGGAGCTGGGACTCGAACCACCACCTCAGTGCCTTGTCCCCCTGTTCCACTTTAAGACGAGAAGAAATGTATTTCATTAATTATAAATCTTACATTTATTTAACTAACTAATCTGACAAGTCCATCTATTATTATTAGTAGTAGTAGTGGTAGTGTTACTCATTATTATTATTATTATTATTATTATTATTATTATTAGTGGCATGGCGGTGTAGCGGTTAGCACTGTTACCTCGCACATGCAGGGTTGGGGTTCGATTCCCACCCTGTGTCTGTCTGTGTGTGTGAGTTTTGCATGTTCTCCCCGTTCTTCATGGGTTTCTTCCGGGTACTCCTGAGAGTCCAGGTCAACATGAGATGACCTCATTGAGCTGAACAACGTTCACTGTGTATGTCATGAACTCAACACAGGAGAAAAGTCAGTTATTTTAAGTGTTTAGCAAAAAGCTCCCAATGGATTTTGATTTACTCCTTCTAGGGGATTTATACCATCACCACCAAACCGGGCCGATGTGATCTCAACACGTGGAGAAATGGTGGAGGGACTTTAGATTTTTCCGATGGTTCAGCTTTGACGACGCCTTAAACATTATGCAAACATTGGCTAAAAACTCTCTGAGTGACATTATATTGAGTGACATCATAGTCTGATACATTTTTCATGACCTCTGGGCTTTTTGGAGGTCTTTACATGTCCGAAAACCAAACACACACTAGGTTATGTGGTGGAACTATTATTATTATTATTGTTATTGTTATTATTATTGTTGTTGTTATTATCATAATCGTTATTGTAATTATTATTGTTTTTATTATTATTGTTATTATTATTATCAATAATGTTGTTGTCATCATTATTATTATTATTATTATTGTTGTTGTTGTTGTTGTTCTTTTTGTCATCATTATTATTATCATTATAATTATTATTGTTGTTGTTGTTGTTGTTATTATTATCATCGTTATTGTAATTATTATTGTTGTTTTTATTGTTATTATTGTTATTATTGTTGTTGTTGTTGTTGGAGCTGAAGTGCCTAACTGGCTGGATGCTCCCCTGAAGCCCCGCCCCCTGTATCCTTCCTGACTTCCTATTGGCTCAGCAACTGGCCAATTACTCAGAGTCTTAGATATTGGACAGATGCTGCTGCGACACACACACACACACACAGTGAGAGAGAGAGAGAGAGAGAGGCGCGCTTGGGTGCAGTGTGAGCGCGCGGATGAGGGATTAAGGCGCGCGCAGCGGCAGGATGAAAGAGACGGAACTTTAGAAGGTACAGAGTAACTCTTACATCAACTGTTTATTAGAGCTGTGTGTGTGTGTGTGTGTGTGTGTGTGTGTGTGTGTGTGTGAAGATTCTCTCTCACTGTGTGTGTGTGTGTGTGTGTGTGAAGATTCTCTCTCACTGTGTGTGTGTGTGTGTGTGTGGAGCGCGTGCCATCACATCTGGATTGGGTTGTCTGACTTCATAAGATTATAATAACAATATTCAGCCTGAGATCTTATACATGATCACACCGTCTGTCTGTCTGTCTGTCTGTCTGCTTATTTATAATAGTGATCTGTCTGTCTGCTTTTCTGTGATGATGTGGTGCTTCTGTCTGGATCTGTCTGTCTGGTTCTCTGTGCAGGTCTGTCTGTCTTTCTGCCACTGTGGATCTGGTGATCTCTATGTCTGTCTGCGTGGATCAGTTTGTCTGTCTGTGTATAACATTGTGTACTAGTTTGAAGCATGTTGTGTAGGAATGTATAGGAGTGTCTAATATCTCAATGGTTGTGTAGGAGCGTGTAGGGGATGTGTAGGGATGTGTAGGAGTGTGTAAGGACGTGTAGGAGTGTGTAGGAGCGTGTAAGGACGTGGAGGAGCGTGTAGGGACGTGGAGGGACGTGTAGGAGCGTGTAGGGACGTGGAGGAGCGTGTAGGGACGTGGAGGAGCGTGTAGGGACGTGGAGGAGCGTGTAGGGACGTGGAGGAGCGTGTAGGGACGTGGAGGAGCGTGTAGGGACGTGGAGGAGCGTGTAGGGACGTGGAGGAGCGTGTAGGGACGTGGAGGAGCGTGTAGGGACGTGTAGGAGTGTGTAGGGATATATAGGATTGTATAATGTTGTGCATAGTGTACACCACTGTGTGTAGTTTTGTGTTGCAGTGTGTAACATCGTCTGTGTTTGCGTCTATAATTTTTAGATTAATTGCTTTCTGATGTCCCAGCTGCCACGTCTGTAAAAGATATGCCAAAAACTGTCCTTTTCTACATGTCTCTCTCCCCTTCTGTCTGTCGCTCTCATTCTGTCTGTAGTTTTATCTGACTGTCCATCTCTGTCAGTTTTTCTGTGTTTGTTAATTATCATCAAGTAGATGCAGGAATAGAATGTACAGGATTGTGTAGTGAGTGTGAGATTGTGTAGAGTAGTGGGATTGTGTGGGATTGTGTAGTGAGTGTGGGACTGTGTAGCGTAGCGGGATTGTGTAGTGAGTGGTAGATTATGTAGAGTAGTGGGATTATGTGGCGTAGTGGGATTATGTGGCGAGTATGATATTATGTAGCGAGTGTGGGATTGTGTAAGGAAAGTGTGGGATTCTGTAGAGTAGTGGGATGATGTAGAATAGTGGGATGATGTAGAATAGTGGGATGATGTAGAATAGTGGGATTATGTAGCGAGTGTGGGATTATGTAGCGAGTGTGGGATTGTGTAGCGAGTGTGAGATTATGTAGAGTAGTGGGATTGTGTAGCGAGTGTGAGATTATGTAGAGTAGTGGGATTGTGTAGCGAGTGTGGAACTATTTAGAGTCGTGGGATTATGTAGCGGGTGTGGGATTATGTAGCGGGTGTGGGATTATGTAGCGAGTGTGGGATTATGTAGCGAGTGTGGGATTATGTAGTGAATGTGAGATTGTGTAGAGTAGTGGAATTGTGTAGAGAGTGTGAGATTTTGTGGCGTAGTGGGATTATGTAGAATAGTGGGATTATGTAGAATAGTGGGATTATGTAGCGAGTGTGGGATTATGTAGCGAGTGTGGGATTGTGTAGAATAGCGGGATTGTGTAGAAAGTTTGGGATTGTGCAGCGAGTGTGGGATTGTGTAGTGTAGCGGGATTGTGCAGAGAGTGTGAGATTGTGCGGCGTAGTTGTGTAGAGAGTGTGAGATTGTGCGGCGTAGTTGTGTAGAGAGTGTGAGATTATGTAGCGTGTGTGGGATTGTGTAGTGTAGCGGGATTGTGTAGAGAGTGTGGGATTATGTAGCGAATGTGGGATTATGTAGTGTGTGTGGGATTGTGTAGTGTAGCGGGATTGTTTAGAGAGTGTGGGATTATGTAGCGAATGTGGGATTATGTAGCTAGTGTGAGATTATGTAGCGTGTGTGGGATTGTGTAGCGAGTGTGAGATTATGTAGGGAGTGCGGGATTGTGTAGCGAGTGTGGGATTGTGTAGAGTAGCGGGATTGTGTAGCAAGTGTGGGATTGTGTAGCGAGTGTGGGATTGTGTAGTGTAGCGGGATTGTGTAGAGAGTAGGCCTGGGCGATAAAATGATAACGATATGTTTTGCGATAGACACGTGATCGATATCAATAAAGAATGTGTTCGATAGAGCGTTCGATATTTTTTATTCTCTGTCGGAAGAAAACAGAGGTCACGAAGCTAGGTTGGAAGGAGGAAGGAAAAGAAACAGAGCCATGGAGAAAAACAGTATTCTTCTTTTAATGCATTCAGTGCACACGACACATATAGTATACAGCGCGGTATTGCCCCCTGGTGGCCCGCCAGTCAATAAACATCAAACTCAAATATATTACAACAATATATTTTTGTTGTAGTTTTCTCTAAATGCATCTGATATAATAAACGCATTGCACTATTTTATTACACTTTATTAAGCATTTCTTACATTTTCTTTTAATTTTGCACCTTAAATGTTAAGAGATAATTGTTAAGTGTTCATTGTGACTTTAGACTTATGTTTACATTTAATTATTAGATTTTTCCATGGTTGTTGACATTTCTGTCTTAATAACTGATGGGACTATGATCATAGGAAGGTTAAGTTTAAAATAAAAATGTTTAAATATAATGTATTCTTCTCCTGGTCCTTATTTTAAATGGGTCATAAAAAATATCAGTAATTATCGATATCCACCGATATGAAACGCTGATATCGTGTTTTCATCCATATCGCCCAGCCCTAGTACAGAGTGTGAGATTGTTGGATTATGTAGCGAGAGTGGGATAATGTAGCGAGTGTGGAATTGTGTAGCGAGTGTGGAATTGTGTAGCGAGTGTGGAATTGTGTAGCGAGTGTGGGATTGTGTAGCGAGTGTGGGATTGTGTAGCGTAGTGGGATTATTTAGCGAGTGTGAGATTATGTAGCGAGTGTGGGATTATGTAGCTAGTGTGGGATTATGTATAATAGTGGGATTATGTAGCGAGTGTGGGATTATGTATCTAGTGGGGGATTATGTATAATAGTTGGAATATGTATAATAGTTGGATTATGTAGCGAGTGTGGGATTATGTAGCGAGTGTGGGATTATGTAGCGAGTGTGGGATTATGTATAATAGTGGGATTATGTAGCGAGTGTGGGATTATGTAGCTAGTGTGGGATTATGTAGCTAGTGTGGGATTATGTATAATAGTGGGATTATGTAGCGAGTGTGGGATTATGTAGCGAGTGTGGGATTATGTAGCTAGTGTGGGATTATGTATAATAGTGGGATTATGTAGCGAGTGTGGGATTATGTAGCTAGTGGGGGATTATGTATAATAGTTGGAATATGTATAATAGTTGGATTATGTAGCGAGTGTGGGATTATGTAGCGAGTGTGGGATTATGTAGCGAGTGTGGGATTATGTATAATAGTGGGATTATGTAGCGAGTGTGGGATTATGTAGCGAGTGTGGGATTATGTATAATAGTGGGATTATGTATAATAGTGGGATTATGTAGCGAGTGTGGGATTATGTAGCGAGTGTGGGATTATGTAGCGAGTGTGGGATTATGTAGCGAGTATGGGATTGTGTAGAATAGTGGGATTGTGTAACGAGTGTGGGATTGTGTGGCGTAGTGGGATTATGTGGTAAGTGTGATATTATGTAGCGAGTGTGGGATTGTGTAAGGAAAGTGTGGGATTCTGTAGAGTTGTGGGATTCTGTAGAGTAGTGGGATTCTGTAGAGTAGTGGGATTATGTAGAATAGTGGGATTATGTAGCGAGTGTGGGATTATGTAGCTAGTGTGAGATTATGTAGCGAGTGTGGGATTATGTATAATAGTGGGATTATGTAACTTGTGTGGGATTATGTATAATAGTGGGATTGTGTAGCGAGTGTGGGATTGTGTAGCGAGTGTGGGATTGTGTAGCGAGTGTGGGATTGTGTAGCGAGTGTGGGATTGTGTAGCGAGTGTGGGATTGTGTAGAGTAGTGGGATTATGTACAATAGTGGGATTGTGCAGCGAGTGTGGGATTGTGTAGAATAGCGGGATTATGTAGTAAGTGTGAGATTGTGCAGCGAGTGTGAGATTGTGCAGCGAGTGTGGGATTGTGCAGCGAGTGTGGGATTGTGCAGCGAGTGTGGGATTGTGTAGAGTAGTGGGATTATGTACAATAGTGGGATTATGTAGCGAGTGTGGGATTATGTATAATAGTGGGATTATGTAGCGAGTGTGGGATTGTGTAGCGAGTGTGGGATTATGTAGCGAGTGTGGGATTATGTAGCGAGTGTGGGATTATGTAGCGAGTGTGGGATTATGTAGCGAGTATGGGATTGTGTAGAATAGTGGGATTGTGTAACGAGTGTGGGATTGTGTGGCGTAGTGGGATTATGTGGTAAGTGTGATATTATGTAGCGAGTGTGGGATTGTGTAAGGAAAGTGTGGGATTCTGTAGAGTAGTGGGATTCTGTAGAGTAGTGGGATTCTGTAGAGTAGTGGGATTATGTAGATAATGTGGGATTATGTAGCGAGTGTGGGATTATGTAGCTAGTGTGAGATTATGTAGCGAGTGTGGGATTATGTATAATAGTGGGATTATGTAACTTGTGTGGGATTATGTATAATAGTGGGATTGTGTAGCGAGTGTGGGATTGTGTAGCGAGTGTGGGATTGTGTAGCGAGTGTGGGATTGTGTAGAGTAGTGGGATTATGTACAATAGTGGGATTGTGCAGCGAGTGTGGGATTGTGTAGAATAGCGGGATTATGTAGTAAGTGTGAGATTGTGCAGCGAGTGTGAGATTGTGCAGCGAGTGTGGGATTGTGCAGCGAGTGTGGGATTGTGTAGAGTAGTGGGATTATGTACAATAGTGGGATTGTGCAGCGAGTGTGGGATTGTGTAGAATAGCGGGATTGTGTAGAATGGAAAGTTGTGACAGTGTATAAATTGGTGATTAAACCAAAAACAAGTCCTCTCTGTACTGTCTCTTCGCTCTGACCTCTACTGACATCTCAACAACAACAACAACAACTTACTTATTGATTATTTACACGTGAATTTAATTGTTTGTTGAAAATACACACTCGAATCAAACCTGGTTTCATCCGCCAGAATTGTGTCAGTTTAGGACTAATGAGACCCAGGTGTGTGAAGGTGGAGGTGATGAGACCCAGGACAAGCGGTTCTGTTCTAGTGTTCTAGTGTTCTCTGTTCACTGAGAGACAGGCCGAGACCTTCTAGGTGTTTTGTGGTTTTTGAACATAACAGACGTCATGTCCTCTGGGTCTACGAGGGAAAGGAGACTGTGTGTCTGTCAGGGGGACATTAATGTGGAGAGACATGTCCAAAGTGTGGAGAGACGAACGCTGCCGTCCAAACAGGACAACTCTCTAGTGGATGGCACGATGAGGGGAAAATCCCACTTGACAAACTGGACTTAGTGTCCACATGCTTAAAACGTGTTATTAACAGAAACACTGATGTACACACACACACACACACACACACACACACACACACACACACCTGCCCTGGTGTTTATGGACCTGTAGCTGTACGTGTGGGTCTTAGTGAACCTGCGTCTCTACCTGATGAGTTGAGATGAGTGAAGTTGGTCGTCTGATATCACTCGTTATGACATCATCACTCTACCGGTGTGTGTGTGTGTGTGTGTGTGTGTGTGTGTGTGTGTGTGTGTGTGTGAGGTTTGCACTTTATTCCACCCACAAAGAAGTGGAAACTCTTTTCTGGTTAAAAGCGGAGAAACGCGAGACGATCGCTCCTGATATTACGTGTCGTTTTTAATAGCAGATGGAATAAATCTAACCAAAATAACTGATGGAAAGGATTAGACACTATCACACACACACACACACACACACACACACACACACACACAGGGGGAAATCTTTTCACATTGACTTTGTGTATCTTATTCACTTCCTGCACTTCCATGCTGAGTTAATCTCTGCTTTGTTTAGATTGAAACACACACACACACACACACCGCTGTAATCAGAGCAGCAGTAAACTGAACGTGAGCGGCTCCTCTGACGAATGAGACTGAAGATTTAAATTCAAATGAATTTTCAGGACTGAATTAAAGTCGAGTCTCTGGTCTCGAAGCGCACACCCTTCCTCTCGACACCTACACACCACACACTTCCGGTAAGGTGGGGGCAGACCCTCAGGTCTGTGTGTGTGTGTGTGTGTGTGTGTGTGTGTGTGTGCGCGTGTGAGATAGGGAGAGAAATGTGTTAGTCCAGGTAATGGGCCTTTTAATAGATTGCAGTTAAGTGGAACTGTTTTCTCTCTCTCTCTCACACACACACACACACACACACACACACACACACACACACTTGATGGTGTGTGGTTGCCGGTGCTTGTGTGAGCTTTAGAGCAGTGGTTACTTTCTTAGAGATATTATTTTCAGTTGCAGGAAAGTGAACTAAAACTAAATGACTTTCAGAAAGTACCTTAGATTTATAAAGAATGACATCATCATAACGACATCATCATAACAACAGCATCATCATAACGACATCATCATAACAACAGCATCATCATAACGCTGCGATGAAACCCGAAGGAAAGGGAAATGTGTGTGTGTGTGTGTGTGTGTGTGTGTGTGTGTGTGTGTGTGTGTGTGTGTGTGTGTGTGTGTGTGTGTGTGTGTGTGAGAATCAGGATAAACACTGAAGGAACGTTAAGGTGAACAAGCGGCTGATTGGGGGACTGATGCTGTGGGTGACGGTATGTCCTTCTCCTTGTCTCTTATGTTAATGAAGTGCTTTACGCCTGTTGAGATCTACATCACCAAACAAAGGACGTCAGTGTGTGTGTGTGTGTGTGTGTGTGTGTGTGTGTGTGTGTGTGCTAGAGAGAGAGGGTCTGTTCATATGTAACAGTGCTGCTTTGTGTCCACATGACTGCTTGATATAGACACTTGATTGTGGCGGGTGTAGATGTGGGCGGAGCACGAGTCCCTCCTGCGTACTCTTATTTACCATCAGCACTTTAACGCCGAGTGTGTTCACACACACACACACACGCTTATCCTGCCCCATTCAGCATATATACAGTAAATACGTCACGGCGACACAGGAAAAGACGAAGTCTATTGTTTTTGCACTAAATGAATGGACTGACTCCTGACTTTTTGATAATGACCGCACCGAAGGGGTTGGAGAAATATAACAGGCGTGGTCTCATACGGCTCGCTTCTGGAAATGAACATGCAGGTGCAAATGTTATTTTTATGTCTTTCCTTCTCTTCTCCCCTTTTCACTGTATTTCTCTAGCTTTTATTCTCCCTGATTTTTATTATTGTGCATGGCCGGGGGTAAGTGTATACGGCCGGGGGTGCGTGTGTACGGCCGGAGGTGCGTGTGTACGGCCGGGGGTGCGTGTGTACGGCCGGGGGTGCGTGTGTACGGCCGGGGGTGCGTGTATACGGCTAAAACGCTTCAACGCACCTCGCATGGCTATTTCAGCAAGTGGATTTAAATGATTTTTAAATGTTAAACGTAAGTGCTGGCTAAAATTACTTAGTTAGACTAAAGTCATGGGGCCCTGGCAGTTCACCTACTTTTGCCTAATGGTAACGCCTGTAGGTGTTGGGTGTAGTGTGTAACTGTATGTATGAGTGGGCGTGTCCCAGGTGTTAATGACACCAACTGTGAGTCTCAGCGTGGGTGAGAGTAGGTCTGTACGGTCCGCAGTACTGAGGAGAGAGCAGCTGCCTGACAAAACCCACATTCACACCCAGAGTCACAGAAGCAGTTTCAGTAAGAACACACACCTGATAACGTTATGTAACGTCTTAAACAACACGCCGTCTCTGAACTAATCACTTCTAAGTCCTTCTGAATCGCCTCTGAACCGTCCGTGTCGTTTTGTTCACGGCTAACGCTTAGCTACAAAGCTAACTCACTTCTAACACAAGGCTGAATCCCAAATCCCTCTCTAACCCCTGATCAAGGGCACTACTCACTGTGTGGAACAAGGGAGTGTACACCCTACATAGTGCACTAGCTTTACATTTAACACTGTTTGGGATTCGACCCCAGAACCCTGAAGTTAACGGAGCTGATATTCTAAAGTGTAATATAAAGTAAATATACAGTAAATCTGGTGAGTTTTGCAGGACTGTCCACCACCTCCATGGTTTATTCTCATCACCTTCTGACTACAGAGTAACACTAAGAGTTTAACACTTTTTTACTCTTACCTCCTGTTAATTACACTAACTGTCACTCATTAACTGTCACTCACCAGATCCGCCAGTTGTGGTTAGTTGCACCAATTGTTCCACCAGTTGCAGAAAGATGTGTGTGGGTGGAGCATAATAATTAGTTAAATAACAAAACAAATAAAAATTAAACATTTAAAAAAGTTATTATCCCCTCTGTTAATATAATTTCTTATGTTAATTTTCCCTCTTGGCACTGTGTTAACAAACACCTGAACACTTTTAAAGTGCATTAAAGGCAGATTATTGCAAACGGATTAAAGGCAGATTATCATAAATGAATTAAAGGCAGATTATCATAAATGGATTAAAGGCAGATTATTACATACGGATTAAAGTCAGATTATTACAAACGGATTAAAGGCAGATTATCATAAATGGATTAAAGGCAGATTATCATAAACGGATTAAAGGCAGATTATCATGAATGGATTAAAGGCAGATTATTACAAACGGATTAAAGGCAGATTATCATAAACGGATTAAAGGCAGATTATCATAAATGGATTAAAGGCAGATTCTTATAACCAAATTTAAGGCAGATTATCATAAATGTATTAAAGGCAGATTATTACATACGGATTAAAGTCAGATTATTACAAACGGATTAAAGTCAGATTATCATTAATGGACTAAAGGCAGATTATCATAAACGGATTAAAGGCAGATTATCATAGATGGATTAAAGGCAGATTATTACATACGGATTAAAGGCAGATTCTTACAAATGGATTACAGGCTGATTATCATAAACGGATATTATAAACGGATTAAAGGTAGATTATCTTAAACGGATTAAAGGTAGATTATTATAAACGGATTAAAGGCAGATTATCATAAACGGATTAAAGGCAGATTATCTTAAACGGATTAAAGGTAGATTATTATAAACGGATTAAAGGCCGATTATTATAAACATATTAAAGGCAGATTATTACAAACGGATTAAAGGCAGATTATCATAAACGGATTAAAGGCAGACTATTTTAAACGGATTAAAGGCAGATTATCATAAACGGATTAAAGGCAGATTATCATAAACGGATTAAAGGCAGATTATCATAAACATATTAAAGGCAGGTCATTACAAACGGAATAAAGGCAGATTATCATAGCCGAATTTAAGGCAGATTATCATAAATGGATTAAAGGCAGATTATTGCAAATGGATTAAAGGCAGATTATTACATATGGATTAAAGGCAGATTATTATAACTGAATTTAAGGCAGATTATTGCAAACGGATTAAAGGCAGATCATTACAAACGGAATAAAGGCAGATTATCATAAACGGATTAAAGGCAGATTATCATAGCCGAGTTTAAGGCAGATTATCATAAACGGATTTAAGGCAGATTATTACATACGGATTAAAGGCAGATTATTACAAATGGATTAAAGGCAGATTATCATAAATGGATTAAAGGCAGATTATTACATGCAGATTAAAGGCTGATTCTTACAAACGGACTACAGGCAGATTATGATAAACGGATATTATAAACTGATTAAAGGCAGATTATCATAAACATATTAAAGGCAGATTATCATAAATGGATTAAAGGCAGATTATTTTAAACGGATTAAAGGCAGATTATTATAAACGGATTAAAGGCAGATTATTATAAACATATTAAAGGCAGATTATTATAAACAGATTAAAGGCAGATTATTATAAACGGATTAAAGGCAGATTATTATAAACGGATTAAAGGCAGATTATTATAAACGAATTAAAGGCAGATTATTATCTGGCAGTTAAAGTTGGTTTAATGTAATTAAAGCTGGCCTGTTGTACATTAATCTCGCGTGGTCAGAGAGGACGGTACAGCAGGCTGTGGGCGATAAACTGTGGTGTGTAAAGGAGTCATGTGAAGTGTTCCCTATGTAGTGCGCACTCCAGGGGCTCAGCGTGTAGGCGGAGTGTCTCATCATCTCCTCAAACTATCTTTAGATCAACATACAACATCTGCACGGCTGCTGAGTGTACTGAACACACACACACACACACACACACACACACACACACACACACGGGAAGTGGTTAGACCTGAGCTCGGAAACTTTGCTGCATAATGTGCATGAACTCTCAAACACACACTCTTAGGAAATGTGGTGCTGCTGCGTCCTATCTGTCAATCAAACTTCTTTTACACTTATAATAAAAGAAGGTTTGCGTATTCTAAGGAAAAAAAAAAAACTTCCTTTTTTTTTCTTTTTTAAACACTTCATTTTTGGTGTTTGTAAAACTCAGCCGAGGTGTGTGTGATGTCATGACTGAAGTCTGAGTTGTGAGTTATAGTCACATTCAGCACAACAATCTCAGATTTAATCTCAGAAATATTCCTGATGATAACCGTGTGTGTATGTGTGTGTATGTGTGTGTATGTGTGTGTATGTGTGTGTGTGTGTGTGTGTGTGTGTGTGTGTGTGTGTATGTATGTGTATGTGTGTGTGTGTGTGTGTGTGTCTGTGTGTGTGTGTGTGTGTATGTGTGTGTGTATGTATGTGTGTGTGTGTGTGTATGTGTGTGTGTGTGTGTGTATGTGTGTGTGTGTGTGTGTGTGTGTGTATATATGTGTGTGTGTGTATATGTGTGTGTGTGTGTGTGTGTTCCTACACTGCACTGAATTGAGGAACAGAATGAGATGTATGAAGAAAGGTTCCTGTAAAGAGGAACGACGTGGACGCCCAGGCTGAGGATCTTCTCAGGAACTCCGCGTTGTTCCTCACAGAAGCAGCTACAGAATTTCTGTGAAGTTTGTGTGTGTAGTTTTTCCTGGAAGAGTGACATCACACCCACCCATGATGACATCATCGTTATCCTCAGTGGCAGTTTCAGATGTTCTGGAGGACGAGAGCGTGATGAAGGCAAAGAGACTGAGATACTGAGAGTGAGACAGAAAGCAGTGAGAGAGAGACAGCGAGAGAGAGAGACAGATAATGTGAGACAGAAGGGAACGAGTTTGGGCACAGAGAGAGAGAGAGAGAGAGAGAGATGTGGGAGAGAGGGAGAGGAAATGACACTGAGAGTGAGACTGAGAGCAAAACTATCAAATCTTTTACTTCTCTTTTAAACCTCAGCCCTAAAAATACTGCTCTGCCTACAAAACCTACAATTACACACACACACACACACACACACACACACACACACACTGTGGTCATAGTTGCATAAATTGTGTGTGTGCGTGTCATAGTTGCATAAACTTTGGATCAGAGACTTTTCTGCCATGTGTCCCTCCGTTACGCCGCCGCACTGCATCTGAAATGAAACGCTGATGAAGTGAGTCAAGTCGAGACTCTCCGCTTTAATTCAAGGGGTTTGACGAAAGTGTGCCGTTAACCATTCAGGAATCGCACACATTTTCACACACCTCCCCCCCCCCCCCTTTTGGTGGCTCATAAATAATGGAACAAAGAGCTGAGAAGCATGTGCATGTCCGGGTGTGTCCTGTTCCCTGGATCTGAGTGTTAGAATATAGCACTTGGTAACTGGACACTCGGACCCTCAACATAAGGTCCAAAGTGGTGTCCATGCAGGTGAACTCATCATTACAGAGAGAGAGAGAGAGAGAGAGAGAGAGAGAGCAGAACCACTGGGGGTGAAACGTTATTATATTAGTTTTGTGTACAGATGTGTGTATATACTGTACACTACACATCTACTATATAAACATTTATGAGCAAAAACTGTACAAAAAGGATCAAATAAATAGCGACGATTCATATGATCATGTGATTTCATGGTTGTGTTTCCAATAATAATAACAACAATGCAAGCGTTTTGTAAGTAACATGTTTGTGACGTCATTTTAATATTCCGCTAGCAATAAATGTTTCTGCATTTTACAATTAATGACGACTTTGGTTCTACCTGACGAACCCAAAAACACAGATGTACAGTTCGATGTACAAGTCCACTGCAGGGGTGTCTGTATAGACCGTTTTTGTTTTAATCGTTCATTAACCAATCCAGTGTTACTGGCGCGGATTCTGTGCCGCTGGACTTTTAGGAGACCACAGGAGACACCACTGGTGAGGGAGAACCCATTCACAACATCTAGCCAAATCAGGGACGACTCAAACAAGCTGCCAATCTGAAAGGCCAGATCAGGCTTTGCCAGATTCTTTCTGATGTAAAGTGTGGAGAAGGAAAGGGACAACTCGTGATCCAAAGTGTACCACGTCAAACATGGTGGAGGCAGCGTCATGGCCCAGGCGTGTGTGTGATGGCTGCCGGTGGAACTTGGTCACGGGTGAGCAGGATGAATTCTGAGGCGCACAGGGCGATATGATCTGTCTGCTCAGTTTCAGCACAAATGCTGCAGGGCTGATGGGATACCGCTTTGTACTCCAGATGGATAATGAGCCAAAAACGTACGGTGAAGGCTACGCAAGACAAAGAAATGGCAAATTCTTCACTGGCCACCCGATCTCAACCCAGCAGAACATGAGGATCCACAAAGACCCAGAAACGAGCCCGAAGGCCTGACGGAGCATCTCGAGGGAGGAAACTCAGCGTTTGGTCATGTGCATGAGTTCTAAACTTCAGACAGTCACTGAGCGTAAAGGAGTTTCAACAAAGTATTAAAGATGATCCTTAAGGTTGTAATTTCAGTTACATTGTTCCAATATTTATGAGCCCCACCAAAGTGTGTGTGTGTGTGTGTGTGTGTGTAAATGGCTGTAATTCTTGAATATTTAATACCACAATCAGAAAGAATCCTCCAGAACATCAGACTTTACCTCTGATGTGTTAATAAAGTACTGAATAAACTCTGATTAAACTGTCAGTGATGTGATTTAGCGTCAGACCTTCATGCTAGCGGAAGCGCTGTGGTTTCGGCTAGATCTTTAACACCACAAGGACAAGAGCACCATAAGAACCAGGGCAGGTTTTAACATTGATTTGGACGTGAAGTTCGTTATTTTACCTGAAATTCAGCCTCAGAACTTTAACACTTTAACTAACACAGCTAGCTAACTCTCGCACTAACGCTAGCTAGCATGTTTCCCTTCGGTTACAGTATATTATTGTAGCTAAATAGTGTATAAAATATGTTTAGTAATTATAATTATATACTGGTGACAGACTGTTACCCATCTTTATTAACAAACATTACATTCATTTAAAGAACAAAAAACCTGAAGAAAGAAAAAATGTTAAAGTGAATCTTGCTAGCCGGAACTAGCCGGAACTATCCGGAAACCATTTTCTTTCTGTCAGGGTGAAAGAGCTCGCTCAGCGCTTTAGCTTCATGAGTAACAGCTGCAGGATGAAGCACATCAAAGGAGTGTGTGTGTGTGTGTGTGTGTGTGTGTGTGTGTGTGTGTGTGTGTGTGTGTGTGTGTGTGTGTGTATGTGTGTGTGTGTGTGTGTAGAATTTTTTAGCTGCCAGGATTCGCTGCTGAGGAGGTGACTAGCCCGCAGCAGTGACTCAACCTGCGTGTGGTGTGTGTGTGTGTGTGTGTGTATGCTTGTGTGTATGCAACACCTCTGCAAAGCCATTCTTTACACTAGGGTGTGTGTTCCCCCCACACACACACACACACACACACACACACACACACACACACACACACACACACACACACACACGCATCTGATGTTTAGTCATAATGCATTAAACGTAGACGAGAGCTAGAGAAGTGTGTCTAAACACTAGCAGACGTACAGCTTCAGTAGGATAGACACTCCGTCTGTCCGTCTGTCTGTCTGTCTGTCTCACCCTCTTGTCTGTCCCTCTGTCCCCCTTGCAGTAGAGGATGGGTTGTGCACAGTGTAAGGATAAGGACGAGTCGAAGCCATCAGGAGGTGGCGACCCTGTGGCTTTCCAGAGTGGGCTCGGTCACTTTGACTCCTCCCCCCATCTTAACCCCGCCTTTGGAGCGACATCCATCCCCAACTTCAACAACTTCACAACATCGGGAAATTCACTCACGGTGTTCGGGGGAGCCAACATACACACACAAACACACACCGGAGTCCTGCACACGCAAGGGGCTGCAGGTGTGTATACACACACACACACACACACACACACACACACACACACACACACACTTCATTCCCATGAGGTCACAAGAGAAATATGTACAAGTTTTTTCCTCAAGAAAATTTAATAAAAAATATATTTCTCTCTCCCTCCCCCATCTCTCTGTCTCCCTATCTCTGTTTCTCTCCCTCTGTCTCTGTGTCTCTCTCTGTCCCTCCCTCTCGGTCACTCTGTCTCCCTGTCTCTGTTTCTCTCCCTCTGTGTCTCTCTCTGTCTCTCCCAGGTGTCACTCTGTTCGTGGCTCTGTATGATTACGAGGCTCGGGCAGAAGATGATCTCAATTTTCAAAAAGGAGAAAAGTTTCAGATCATTAATAACACGTAAGTTGTGTGTGTGCCTGTGTGTGCGTGTGTATAGGTGTGTGTGTGTGTGTCGGTGCGAGTGAAACACCACTGATTGCTGAAACAGGAAGTGGAGCAGTGTAACCCGCACCTTACAGTCAGGCCGTTTCTGAGAAGTGATGATCGGGGCTGGTTAGAGGGCCGAGTCACACCTGCGTCACACTACAGCACCACCTCACTCCGGTTACCCAGGTAGCTCGGGTTGCCATGGTTACACGCCGTCTCGCAGCGGCGTCTCTAATAGAGGACGGCGTGTGATGAGCCGAGAGACTCCCACTGAGAGTTCTAAAACCTTTGCACCGAGTTTGGGGGCGTGACCCCGAGGGCTCCGGAGAACCGCCGCAGTAACGACGTGATGGTTCTAGAACCTTCACACTAAAGCCTTTACAGTCTCACCTTAGCACTATAGACTCAACCCAATGTCCTGTATAACACAACCTGACACTGTCTCTCTCTCTCTGCCTTTATGTCTTTGTTTCTATGTCTATCTGTCTCTCTCTCTCGCTGTCTCTGTTTATGTGTCTTTCTCTATTTGTCTGATTTTGTGTCTGTCTCTCCGTTTGGCTTTATTGGTCTGTCTGTCTCTCTCTGCCTGTTTGTGACTCTGTCCAACTGTCTGTCTTTTTTTTGTCTCTCTCTGTCTCTTTCTGTCTGTCTGTTTGTCTGTCTGTCTGTTTGTCTGTCTCGTTTTGTCTGTCTGTCTCTGTTCATCCTGCTGTCTCACTATTTTTGTTTGTCTATCTCTCTCTGTCCCGCTATCTGTCTTTCTCTCTCCATCTGGCCGTCTCTGTCTTTCTCTGTTTGTTACTGTTCGCCTGTCGCTCTCTCCCACTGTCTGTCTCTCTCTTGCTCTGTCTGCTTGTTGTTTTTTTTCTTTGTCTCTTTGTCTCTCTCTCTTTCTGCCTCTCTGTCGCTTTCTTTGTTTTTCTTGCTTTTTGTCTGCATCTTTGTGTCTCGCTGACCGTCTGACTCTGTCTCTCTCCCGCTCTTTCTCTCTCATTGTCCCTCTATCATTCTCTCTCACCTCCTGTCTCTCTCACCACCTGTCTCTCTCACCACCTGTCTCTCTCGGTCTCTCTCGGTCTCCCTCTGTCTCTCTCTCGCAGTGAGGGTGATTGGTGGGAAGCACATTCTCTTACCACAGGAAGAAGTGGTTACATTCCCAGCAATTACGTCGCTCCAGTCGACTCCATCCAGGCTGAGGAGTGAGTATACACACACACACACACACACACACACACACACACACACACACACATAGTGTATATATCTATACTGTATATTGTGTCCATGTCTGTGTGTGTGTCTGTGTGTGTGTGTGTGTGTGTGTCCATGGCCGCGTGTGTGTGTGCGTGTGTGTGTGCGTGTGTGTGTGTCTGTGTGTGTGTCTGTGTGTGTGTCCGTGGCCATGTGTGTGTGTGTGTGTGTGTGTGTGTGTGTGTGCGTGGCCATGTGTGTGTGTGTGCGTCCGTGGCCATATGTGTGTGTGTGTGTGTGTGTGTGTGTGTGTGTGTGCGTGAGTGTCACTGTCACGCTGCCAGGCTGGCCAGCTGTGTTGACTGCGTTGCCATGGTGACAGGGTGGAGGGCTCGCTGTGATATCAGTGTGGAGATATGAGTCGGGTGCAGCAGTTAGTACAGACTCAGGACCAGACTTACAGCAGGGGCTAAACTCCAGGACAGGGCTGTTACCGTGGTGATGAGGACATTTACACTCTTCTATTAAAGCAGGAGCTGTGATATTATTATACTGAGGGTTGGTGTGGCTACTGCAGCACTGCTCATCATGTGTTTTATTTAAATCGGGGGGCGCATACTTATTAGCATGTGCAAGTGATGATACGTTTCCTAACAGTCCTCACACTGACACGTGTACTGAGTGATTATAATAGACACGTTATGTTAATATATTCAGCAGTTATTAATATTCTATCCTACTGTAACATGTTTGAGTATTAATCCTGCTCTAATACTAAACATATAATCATTAGCAGTGTTAGTGCTTCTGTACTCTTATAATCGGTGTGTGTGTGTGTGTGTGTGTGTGTCTCCCCCTGCTGTGTGCAGGTGGTATTTCGGTAAACTGGGGCGGAAGGATGCGGAGAGGCAGCTCCTGTCTACAGGAAACCAGCGAGGCTCGTACCTCATCCGGGAGAGCGAGACTACAAAAGGTCAGGTCACATGACCCGCTCACCGCGTACAGCGCTGCAGTAGGACTGAGAGGCGGTGCAACCCTGTAGAACTGTAGCACTGTCACACTATAATCTGTGTGTGTGTGTGTGTGTGTGTGTGTGTGTGTGTGTGTGTGTGTGTGTGTAGGTGCATTCTCTCTGTCTATCCGCGACTGGGACGAGGCTAAAGGTGATCATGTGAAGCACTATAAGATCCGTAAGCTGGACAGTGGAGGTTATTACATCACCACGCGCTCACAGTTCCAGATGCTACAGCAACTTGTCCAGCATTACTCAGGTACAGCACACACAACCCTACACACTACACCCTATTACACTCTAAATATTACACACTCTGTATAAAACACTGTGTATAAATCAAACTCTGTTCTCTCTCTATACGTCACATCTGCTGCATTACACTAGATACCTCATAATCTATAGTCTACTACATTATACATTCTACACTACTCTTTATACATCAGAGTATACACTCTCACAGTATACAGTATATATAGTACTATATACAGGACATTACACTATATACACTCTCACACTATATACAGTACATTACACTATATACATTCTCACACTATATACAGTACATTACACTATATACACTCTCACACTATATACAGTACATTACACTATATACACTCTCACACTATATACAGTACATTACACTATATACACTCTCACACTATATACAGTACATTACACTACATACACTCTCAAACTATATACAGGACATTACACTATATACACTTTCACACTATATACAGGACATTACACTATATACACTCTCACACTATATACAGTACATTACACTACATACACTCTCAAACTATATACAGGACATTACACTATATACACTCTTACACTATATACAGTACATTACACTATATACACTCTCACACTATATACAGTACATTACACTATATACACTCTCACACTATACAGTACATTACACTACATACACTCTCACACTATATACAGTACATTACACTACATACACTCTCACACTATATACAGTACATTACACTATATACACTCTCACACTATATACAGTACATTACACTACATACACTCTCAAACTATATACAGGACATTACACTATATACACTGTCACACTATATACAGGACATTACACTATATACACTCACACTATATACAAGACATTACACTATATACACTCACACTATATACAGTACGTTATACTATAAACATTACACTATATACACTCACACTATATACAGGACATTACACTATATACACTCTCACACTATATATAGGACATTACACTATATACACTCACACTATATACAGGACATTACACTATATACACTCACACTATATACAGTACGTTATACTATAAACATTACACTATATACACTCACACTATATACAGGACATTACACTATATACACTCTCACACCAAATGCAGGACATTACACGATATACACTCTCACACTATATACAGGACATTACACTATATACACTCTCATACTATATACAGGACATTACACTATATACACTCTCACACTATATACAGTACATTACACTATATACACTCTCACACTATATACAGAACATTACACTATATACACTCTCACACTATATATAGGACATTACACTATATACACTCACACTATATACAGGACATTACACTATATACACTCTCACACTATATACAGGACATTATACTATAAACATTACACTATATCCACTCACACTATATACACTGTCACACTATATACAGGACATTACACTATATACACTGTCACACTATATACAGGACATTACACTATATACACTGTCACACTATATACAGGACATTACACTATATACACTGTCACACTATATACAGGACATTACACTATATACACTGTCACACTATATACAGGACATTACACTATATACACTGTCACACTATATACAGTACGTTATACTATAAACATTACACTATATACACTCACACTATATACAGGACATTACACTATATACACTCTCACACTATATACAGGACATT
This sequence comes from Channallabes apus, assembly GCA_030522415.1. NCBI lineage: Eukaryota > Metazoa > Chordata > Actinopteri > Siluriformes > Clariidae > Channallabes > Channallabes apus. Next base: position 59,318,537 of record CM060107.1, read on the forward strand.
ACACTATATACACTCACACTATATACAGTATGTTATACTATAAACATTACACTATATACACTCACACTATATACAGGACATTACACTATATACACTCTCACACTATATACAGGACATTACACTATATACACTCTCGTACTATATACAGGACATTACACTATATACACTCTCACACTATATACAGGACATTACACTATATACACTCACACTATATACAGGACATTACACTATATACACTGTCACACTATATACAGGACATTACACTATATACACTGTCACACTATATACAGGACATTACACTATATACACTCACACTATATACAGTACGTTATACTCTAAACATTACACTATATACACTCACACTATATACAGGACATTACACTATATACACTCTCACACTATATACAGGACATTACACTATATACACTCACACTATATACAGTACGTTATACTATAAACATTACACTATATACATTCACACTATATACAGGACATTACACTATATACACTCTCACACTATACAGGACATTATACACTCTCACACTATATACAGGACATTACACTATATACACTCACACTATATACAGTACGTTATACTATAAACATTACACTATATACATTCACACTATATACAGGACATTACACTATATACACTCTCACACTATACAGGACATTACACTATATACACTCTCACACTATATACAGGACATTACACTATATATACTCTCATACTATATACAGGACATTACACTATATACACTCACACTATATACAGGACATTACACTATATACACTCACACTATATACAGCACATTACACTATATACACTCTCACACTATATACAGGACATTACACTATATACACTCTCACACTATATACAGTACATTACACTATATACACTCTCACACTATATACAGTACAGTACATTACACTATATACACTCTCACACTATATACAGTACATTACACTATATACACTCTCACACTATATACAGTACATTACACTTTATACTGTACACTCTCACCCTATATACAGGACATTACACTATATACACTCTCACCCTATATACAGGACATTACACTATATACACTCTCACACTATATACAGGACATTACACTATATACACTGTCACACTATATACAGGACATTACACTATATACACTCACACTATATACAGTACGTTATACTATAAACATTACACTATATACACTCACACTATATACAGGACATTACACTATATACACTCTCACACTATATACAGGACATTACACTATATACACTCTCACACTATATACAGGACATTACACTATATACACTCACACTATATACAGTACATTACACTATATACACTCTCACCCTATGTACAGGACATTACACTATAT